>JAUUDW010058646.1:0-16489 GCA_032361385.1 Panulirus guttatus
GGAGACTGTGAGGGCTTTGATCCCTCCACCATCCGTATGGGAGGAATTCAACCCTTCCCTATGGTGAACATTGAAATCCCAAAGGCAGAGAATCTCAGCTTGCAGATGAGAGGATCTTAAACAGTCGAAGAAGGATATAAAATATGTAGAATTAGGAGAGCAATAGGTAAAACTGAGGACAAGTGTGGTAGTAGGGAGACAGAATTTGAGCCACATAACATCAAAGTTTGGAGACTCAAGGTACTTGAGGCATGCAACAGGTGTGTTTATGTTGGAGTAAGCACAAACACCACCTCTGAATCGGAAACATGAGTGGAGATTATAGTTAGATATGAAAATGGGACTAGTGAGAACATCATTAGACAACTATGTCTCAAACAGAAGTAAGATATTAGGAGAGGTACTAGACAGATGGTGTTCAACTGAAGAGAAGTTACTAAAGAGACCATGAATGTTGGTGAAGTGAACAGAAAAAGAGGAAGGTCTCACAGAGAGGGAAAAGTCATGGGAGGGGCCGTTACTACTACTGCTAGCACCCTCCCTCTCGTAGGCTGTAGAGTCAGGCTGAAACCTGGAGATTCTTAGCACCCCATGATGCCAGGGACTAGGGGCCACAGATATGACAGACACTTTCATGATGATGCTTATAAATGCAAGAGCAGATGGGAATTAACAAGAATACTTACGTGAAAAAAGTAATAATAATAAGGAAGGTATGATTAGGTGTGTGGTGCTTGTAAGATGATGGCAGGACTATCCTGGTAGTTCCATTTTGATGAGACAGTAAGGAAGACCAGTAATCCTGACATGGAGAGTGTAGGTTGGTTCCGGGCGCCACTTTGACGCTTCTCTGTTAGGACGTTAGTACGACCTTGGGCAGCTGTTGTCAACAACCTACTAACCCCTCACTCTTCTTTCTTCCATGGCAGGCAAATTTAAACCTCCTAGCTTTTCCCTGTAAATCAGCACTCTTAATTATGTCACCATTTTTTTTTAACCTCCTCTGAACCTTCTCTAATAGCACTTCATGCTTTTTTAGGTGCAATGACCAGATTCAAGAAGAATATCCTAGGTTTGGCCTTATGAAGTATTTGAACAGCTCACTAAGCATCTTATCCATATACTTGAAAGCTAATGTAATATTTGCCTACAGGCAGTTTGTCTCCTTTACTGTTCTCCTAATGTGGGATTCTGGTGGTAGGTTAGGGATGATGTAAACTCCCAAGTCCCTCTCACACACCTAACTGTACAGTAAAGGGAGGGAGTTCAGTACTCTTGGGGCCCCATCTCTTGCACAGTCTTTACTATCTTACAGACCTTTAAACTTTGTCTTCTGTCAGCATTCAAAGTTTCATCACAGCCTGTTCCATTCATCCATATTTATATTATGAAAGTACTTCATTAAATATTTTTTGCTGAGTTTCTTGGGTAATTTCTTGTTGTGCTCTTTGGTTGTATTTCTTTGTATCTTTCGTAGAACTGCCCACTGACTGTTTCTCAGACTGATTTACAAGAGTGAAGTTTGTAATTGAGTCTCCCCCTATTCTTTTCTTTTCCTTGGTAAGCAGCTTTACAGCCTCTGTAACTCCTCTTGTATTTCAGATACTGTCTTTATTACTGTCCATTGGACATCCTCAGTTAGATCTTTATGTTTCTTTAACCCTTAAACTTCTCCCATCATTATCATCTGACAGTCTTTTTAGGACTGCTTCAGTTATCATGTGAAAAATTAACTTTTCCCACCTCAGTTTATATATCTAGCTGCCTTATTGTATCATTGATAACCTAAAGCAATCTCTTTTGTCAACAGAAACTTGCAGGAAAAAGTTCTGTTCTCCTCTGTACCTCTATAAACATCATTATAAGTGCTTGGCTGTTGACCTGAGGTTTTGTGTAACTGGTATCCCCATGGAAAATTCACAGATTGTTGAATGACCTAATTTAGTATGCAGAACACTTATGTATACATTTGTGAGAAAACTGAAGGAGAATAACATGGGAAATGTGAAGAAATAAATGACTTTTGTGGTTTTGGTAGGCTTATATAAGAGCCCAAGAGGCCTTGACCTTTTGAAATTCCTCTTGTGCACCTTCTAGTCACACACCATCCACACACATCTCTTTTCTCTTTCATTATCAAGCTAAGTTTCTCAAACTATTATTTGCTACCCTTTCTCATATGCATATGTCCACAACCTACCTTCCATATACAGCACACTTACTCTGCACTGCTTCCCAAATTACCTCTGGCATCTTACCAGTGCCCTTGTGTCATTTAGTCTCATTGTATGCCACTATTCACTCACTCTTGGTGTCTCGTGGTATACATATAAATATATGTATATTATTTTTTTCACAGCTACTGCTTCAGCATGGGGCTGATTCAGAACCTTTTGACCAGATCAGCACATGTGTTCCTGGCTGGCCACTGCATCATGCTGTTGTGTATGCTCACTTTACGTGTTTTTTGGAGCTGATAAAAGGAGGAGCTATGGCAAACCTGACATTACTGCCATACCCAGTAAACCCCAAGATATTGGCTCGTTTGTCTATTCCACATGCCATCCTTAAATATGCTAAGTAATTATCTTTTTTTTTGATATGATATATTCATGGGAGATTTACCACCATAGTTAATGTACTTTTAGGTTGTTATATATTATCCATTTTTTCTTTAGGTCTCCTAGATGCAAATTGTTCCATTTATCATTGAGTTACAGTTATTTATCTGACTGAATAATCAGTCATGTGTCATCAACAGTTGTACAAGGTTGCAAAGTGATTGCAGTCCATTCTTATATAACATGGTGCTTATGTTCCACGAAAACAGCATGTTATATAAACACTCAATACATAAAATGAATAGTATATGGGAGAAAAGGGTTATGTTCCCATGCTCGATAAGTTGCAAAGGAAACTTAAAAATAGATGGGAAAAAAAGACATTCAGGAAGCACCCTCAACTCCATTATTAAATTTTTTTATTAGTTCTTTCCCTGAAAAACTAGGAATTGATGACTTGCTGAAGATGATGATCTAGGTGATGGCAGAGAATGTAGTCACACATTTATAAAAAAGGAAAAGATTGGTGGTAAAGTTGGAGCTGCCACATATCACAACTGCTCATGATTTACTTGGGTTCAAAACTGAATTATAATTGGTGAATGGTACAGGATATTGCATTTTTCATATAGTGTTTTGACACAGTTCTCTAAAGTAGGTTTTTAACTTATGCATGAAGTGATAATTATCAACATATTAAAAAATATAAAGGAAAATATAGGTGAAATAGATGTCAGTCATACCTCCTCCTAAATGTTAGTAATTATAAACTTATTCAGAAAAATATAGGAGACTATACATAGAGAGTGAGTGAAGAAAGGTTGACAAAGAGGATATGTGTGTCAGAAGTGGAGGGAACAAGGAGAAGCGGGAGACCAAATTGGAGGTGGAAGGATGGAGTGAAAGGGATCTTAAGCGGTCAGGGCCTGAACATGCAGGAGGGTGAAAGGCGTGCACAGAATAGAGTGAAATGGAACGATGTGGTATACTGGGGACGATGTGCTGTCAATGGACTGAACTAGGGTATGTGAAACGTCTGGGGTAGACCATGGAAAGGTCTGTGGGGCCTAGATGTGGATAGGGAGCTGTAGTTTTGGTGCATTACACATAACAGCTAGAGACTGAGTGGGAGCAAATGTGGCCTTTTTCGTCTTTTTCCTGGCGCTACTGTGTTGACGCAGGGCGTGGTGGTGCTATTTCCTGTGGGGCGGGGTGGCATCAGGAATGGATGGAGGCGAGCAAGTATGAATATATACATGTGTATATGTGTATATGCATGTGTATGTGTATGTATGTATATATGTATATGTTGGTATGTATATGTATGTATCGTGCAAATATGTGCATGTATGTATATGTGTGTATATGAGTGGATGGATCTTTCTTTGTCTGTTTCCTGGCGCTACCTTGCTAACGCGGGAAACAGTGATCAAGCATAATAAATAAATAAATAAAATATTTTATCCTATTACATTTTGCAGTAAATGAAACCATAAATGTAAGGTGAACATGAACTTACATAAAAACACTTGTCACAACCTCTGGTCGAAACCACACTGTTACAATAGCAGACCATGGCTGAACTCGAGAGAAAGCGATCTCGTCTTCAATTAAATAATAACATATTCTACTTTTCTTTAGTTTCTTGGTTTTAATAATTGTTTGATTTCATTTTGTAGTAAATTGCATGAAAAATAACCCAAAAGTGTATGTATATGTAAACATGTATACTATTACAAGTCACTAGGTACAATGGCTGACCATGGAGTATCTAACAACCACAGCGTCTGACAGCAGAGTGGCAGTTTTCTGAACCTTCCCATCACTACCACAGTAATCTCCCGTCACCATCACACCAGCATACCCCCCTTCATCACCACAACATACCAACCAACCTCTTGTCACCACCTCATTAACCTCCCACATGTGGTCTCCACCACACTAACCTCCTGTCACTATACAGTGCCCCCTCGCTGGGTGTCAGCCTGTGGACCAGAGTGTAACAAGAGAAGTCGAGGCCTCGATCCACTGCCAGACGGAGGGCTTCCTACCCTTGAAGATCATAGGAGGAAGTATCATGGTCAGTGTTTATCTGTATGTGATGATGAGTATAACTAAAGATAGTGAGTATTGCTGTAGGTGATGATAAGTATAGCTGAAGATATTATATTAAGTAAAGATGTAGATGACGAGTATTGCTGTAGGTGATGATGAGTATAGCTGTAGGTGATAATGAGCATAGCTGCAAGCAAGCAGTGTAGCTGTAGGTGATGATCATAGCTTTATGTGATGATTATAGATGTAGGGGATGAGTATAGCTTCAGGTAATAAGTATAGCTGCAGGTAATTAGCATAGCTGCTTGTGATGAATACAGCTATGGGCGATGAGTATACCTGCAGGTGATCATTATAACAACTACATCGATGATAAGGATGATACATTGTGATCAAGAATTGGGTGTCTCTGCCCATCTGCCAGCCTATACGAGGTTGGGTTTAGGGATCCCACTTCTCCAACATTAATACCCCAAAAGATACATATTAATATGCCCTTGATCCACCCCATTAGTATGGGAAATGAGTTAAAGATAGATTGATAGATACACTGGAAGATAAGATGGTTAGATAGTTTATGATGAAGAACAGATCATTAAGTTAGTTAGTTCATGATGAATAGATCATTATGCTCATCCCAATTATCATTATTACTATGATGATTCTGTTAAATAGAATATTGAGTTATGGTTATGATTTTACTGCTTTAGATGGCAAATGTTTTAGTAATGATACAAGAACTGATTTTGGGACTGATAAACAACCCTACTTACCTTCCTTGACCTTCTGCAGGCAACGCCCTTGACAGTTACCGCAACCTACCAGGTTTCAGCATTGTCCAGCAGCAGACCAACAGTTCGCCATTCCTGACGCAGGTCACCAAGGACGCTGAGGTACATTACATGTGTTATGCTACCAACAGTATAGGTGCAGGGCTAAGCAAGGTTGTCCAGATCACCATGAACAGTAAGGTCGCAGAACAATGAGGTAGAGTCCAACAGTAATGGATGTGGAGTGTGTGTGTAAGAGGGAGGTTTAAAATAACTTAGGGAAGTTGTTTATAGGTAACATGCATCTCTGGATAAAGAAATTCAGTCTAACCTTCGAGTACATACTTTCTTGACGATAGAAGTCAAAAAATAAGGTAATTCAGGACTCGGAAAAGGTTAGAAAAAAAGACTTAGAAAAAAAAGGGTTGGGTGACATGTACTGGACAGATGGCAAGTCAAGAGGATTTGAACTCGTAATAGAGTTCAACGGACCTACAAGTTATGCAAGGGAGAAAGGGTATTTCAAAAAAGGGGGAAGGGGGGAAATTACCCTAGTTCAAGGGAGATTGGGGTCACTTTTCTGGGTCAATTACCTTTGGTCAAATAGAAGAAGTGATCTTGAATGAAGAGGAAGCAAGTCTGGGAAAGAGTGGAGCTTAGGCTAAAGGGAAAAACTGAGACCAGGTGAAGGGAACGCAACTATCCTTTCGTGATGGTCAAGATGGGTGTAGAATATAATTAAACCCTAATGGAAGGTTGGATAACATTTCAGGGAGCATGACCTCAGTTCACTGAAAAGTGAGTGAAGATTAAAGGAAAAATTGGCTGAAACTGTTGGAAACTGAACCCAGCTCCAGAGGGAAAATGTCTTGAGGTTTAGGGAAATAATAGAAAGGATTAAGGGTCAAGAATTTGACCTGAGGAAGTCAAGAGACTAATCATATATTATGATGTGTGTAAGGCAAGGAAAACAGAACCATGAAATAAGTAGTCTAGAATTGGATGACGGTATCCTAACATATTCAATAATTATACGAAACATTGGTTTCTGACCGTTTTTCTTTATTCTATGTACTCTCTATCTTTAGATATTTTTAATACACACACACAGAGGCTACAAAAAAGTATTCTTATATGTCCCATTCAGTGCATGTGCTGGCCCTTTACCTTATATATCTTCTAGAATCACCAGTCCTATCTCCCCTGAGGTGGGTCCTGTGGTGGCGGAAATTAAAAGTTGATTTCTATAATGACCCTTTTCTTCAAGCTGTCTTCTATCTTACCATCAGAGTTTATTGAGTATTCCCCCAGCCTGTTCACCTTTTTTAATATTTTTTTTTCCACACTAAGATCCCATGAACATTTCTTTATTGTGGTTATTGTGTATTTTCCTCTCTGCTTCTTGTTTATGTAAGAGGTGAATAAATTTATGGTGCAACAGGAAAGAATGGAAAGTAATTGAAAGTTAGTGAACGTATATATGAACGATAGATATAAAAAGAAAGAAGGGTTGCAAAGAACGGCTATATAGATAGTGATTGAAAACTGATATTACTGGAAAATTATTAGTTTACTGTCACAACATGGGAGTTCTCAGAAGTACTGAGAGGAGGAGGAGAGAGGAGATGTAATGTGACCAAGAATGTAAATGGTGTAGATATTTACAAAGTAATCAAATATAGATAATGGAGGGTGTAGGAGATAGAAGGAAAATTACTAAGATCTTGTTCCATGGTTAACATGAAGGAGAAGCTAGAAATCGTACACTTAAGTATGTAAAGGTCCATTAAAGCCTGAAGAAGGATGTAAATGATCAAGGGAGAGACTGTGCAAGGGTGAAGTGTGGCTCCTGGAGTAGATAAGGCAACTGAAGGTGTGTTAGAGGGTAAGGATGAGGCCATATACAAAAGGGTTTCATTTTTATAGAACATTGATAAAAAATGCTGTTACTGTAGTGTACAAAGGGACTGGATGAATGCAGTGATTTAACCTTCATACAAAGGCAAGTATATTGAAAGTGAACATATAATCTCAAGGGAATTAATCTTTATGAACAGGAGAAAACATATATGGCTGCAGTCATAGTAGATTTGGAGAAAAAAAAAGTGTAAAAATAGTGGTAGTTGAAATGACATTTGATGAGCCTTTTAAACTTTATGTTCTTTCACATTTTAGATATATTTTTGATATAATTTAGGGGAACTTTTGAATTCTTTCCCATGTTGTCTGTTGTCTATGGCATCAAAAAGGACAATAAAACCCAGAGGCCATATACACAGTGAGAGCGTATGTGATCTTAGAATTGTATCCCTAACACCTGAAGAATGTGTTAAGGATTCTTCGGTTGGTAGAGGTAGGTAGGTAGACGTGTGACAACCTTAGTGATCCTGGCAGTTGACAAGCCCATACAATGAACAGCCAACAGTAAAACAAAGATTAACAGTTTGTATGGTATTGAGACTGGTGAGGTCTCATGGACTGAGATGGAAATCCTCACATTTTCTTGTTGTGTGGTTAATCTCAAGGTCTGAACACCACAAGGGTTACTACCAGACAGCAACTGCAAAGGATATACAGCATGCAAGGGTACAGTTCCTCAGGTACTGGGAGAGAACAATACACAACTGTGTCTTTTATCTAAAAGACCTAAAGTCTGGCTTGTGTTTTAGAACTGCCAATACCATCTGAATGCTGTATATTAATAAAAAATTATCATAAAAAATTATCAAAGTTTTGTTAAAACTGCATCTCTTTGAGACAGAAAAGGCTAGAAGTCTGTTATGTGATATGGCTCTCTGATCATTCAATTGAGAGAGAGGTTATTATATGTATATAATGCTGTGAATTTTCATATTCATGTTACAGGAGTATATGCGCTTAGGAAACCAGCCATGTCCATCGGGCAGGACCACATGTCAAGAAGTGGGTAAAGCTGTGTGTATGTGTGCAGGACAATGGTGTAAGTCTTCAGTATCCTCATACAGAAGCTGTTGTATCTCAGGCATGGGGGATCATGATATGCTGAATCACTGTTTGTAATATTACTGAGATGAATGGTGTCCAGAAAACAGAAGAGAAAGCGTAACTCGTACATGCCTTGGAGAGTGTGATTTCAGATTGATTTATGTCTAATGAAGTGGATTTTAAGACTGGGCTGGAAGAACATAGTTATTTAGTGCTTGTTGTCACTGCAGTCTGTTCATGTTATGTCAGTGTTGTGTTTGCTGGGGAAGAGGGAGATCTGTCAGCATGAAGTACATATGAAGTGTGAAGCTGGGGTGAGGTTATCATTTCCACTTGGAGTCTGGTGTTTGGTAATGAGAGGTCCAGTGTTGCTGATGTTGCTGAAAAATGAGTGCTAAGCATGTTAAGGTGGGATGTTATTTGAAGGATGTTTGCTGCATCATATAGGTGTTGAATGTCTGTGTTTTTCAGGTGGCCGATGATTGTTCTAATTCGTCTCTTTTTGTGTGGTTTGCAGCATAGATGTTTTCCCAAGATGCATGATCCAGTAGGTATGGCATAGTTTAGGCTGAAATGAATGAACTATGCATAGAGAAAACTGAGGGATTGATTTTCTTGTCCAACACTTGTGCCAAGAAGTGTTCAAGGGACATTTAGTGTATTTATGGCCTTATATCGGTTTGTGGTGTGGGGCTTGAATGAGGTGTGTGACATATGCCATGTTTAGTATGGCTGGGGGTTTGTTAAGTGGGAGGTTGACCATACAGGATTATGGGAGAGTGTAGGTTGGTTTTAACATCTGTTGGAGGTTAAAAGGGTGCCAGTGGATTTCTTTTGCAATGTAGACATTCTCTTCTGAGTGAGTCAGTGTTCTGATTGCTTGATGCTGTGTAGCACATTTGTTGTTGCTTGAGTTAAGTGTTTGGATGCTGCAGTGTGATTGTATGGGCTATGTGCATTTGAGAGGACATTTCATGCTCTGTTTTGTAAGAGGTGATGGGAGGTCAAGTAGAAAGAAACTGAAAAGGGTTAGGGAATAAAGTGCTCCCAGGAAGACCCCATCGTAGAGCTCAATGATTTTGGAGGTGAAGCCTTTGTGGACAACTCTGGCTTGGCGCCCAGCTATGATGTTGGCTAACTAATTTTTTTAATTTTTCATGGAGGATGGTGTCATGTATCTTCTGTGAGAGTGGATGTATTGGGGAATGTGTAAAATACTTTGTTTATATCTTTTGCCACTATTAATAGTGTGTGTATCTACCTGTTCATTATTGACACCGGTACTACACTATCAGTTCGCCCCTACTACACCGATATTTCACTAATCTCATCCTGGATTATAGCAGCTCCGCCCAGGTTCACTAGCCAGACCACCAACGTGAGTGTGGGCACTGAGGCCATGCCATCCTCTGCTGCCCTGTCACTGGAGACCAGCCCATGAAACTCTCTTGGCACAAGGATGGCAGGATCATCATGGCCTCTGCACCAAGGAACTAACAGAGCTCTTTGAAGCATGAAGACGAGTTCAGATAAGCACAGGTAGAAACATTTTCCAGTGAAATGTGTAAAGTAAAACATGTATACAGTAATAGTAGTAATATCAACAGAATACATCTAAGTCTACATATATCAAGTTGACCTGAGATAGTAGTAAGATCAACAGATTACATCTAAGTCTATATATACCAAGTTAATCCATATGCATGTGGATGGAGCCTGTATGCTATGTCTTCGGCCTTAAACAAAGAAAACGTGCTGGTACATGGCTAATAAAAACGTAAAACGTTGGCAGAGCACCCACTTTCAGTTTCCTTTGATTCTTGGGCACTAGCTAGCGTAACAGTTCATAATTCATGTTTCTTTCATAGTCACTTGTTTTAAAATGTAGGATGCATATTCTTGTATTGTTAGGATTAATATTTTGTTGTCTGCAAGCAGTCATCCACCTTCTCCTAATGGTGTTGTCTTTGGGAAAGTGATGGAAAATAATAGCCCCATTACTTTGCCTATAATTGGAGAGACATGATGAAATGGAGCAATTGCTAAGTATTTTGTAATATGTTTTCCTGTGTCAGGAAGCATGATCGTGTTTTGAGGGCCGTGAGAGACTGATGGGAGGGACAAGCTAAGTCAGCCAAGGTCTCAAATCAACTAAGGGTTCAGGGCTGCATGATGTCACAAGTTGGCCTGGGCAGCCGGGTCCGGTCAGAGTGGGTCGACTTGGTATATAGAGGCTTAGGATTACATGATGTAACTGCTAGACTAAGCTAGGATATAGGTACTTTTGGCACTTTGGCCTATCTGGAGATGTTAAACATGTGAATTGTAAAGTTTGTGGTCAAAGATTTGAACACATACTAGAACACTATGTCTTAGAATATGAAATAATAGAACCTTTTGGGGATAAGATCTAAACAAACCCTGCAAGAAATGTCACAACACCTTATTTTTAACAACAAGATACCTGAAATTTTAAGTTTGTATCCACTTTTTGCATCTAGTCAGTAAAACTTACTATATGAAACTAAGTAATGTATGTAATGAAGTACCTGTTATGAACTGTGACATCCTATGTAATATCAACCTTCTGGGATCTAACTAAGACCCTTTGTGACCCCTGCAATCCTTTCGTGCTACCGCTCATATGATGAGCATGGGGTGCACAATAGATTTGCCAGGGTTACCGGCACAAATCAAATCAAAAGCTGTGCATTATAGCAAGTCCCTCACCGTACCCCACTGTTGCCTCCAGCCCAACACTTTCTTTTTCTCTCTTTCTCCTCTTCCTCCCCCTTGACTCTCCCATTCATTATTTTATCTCATATCTCTCAATATATTATCTATTTTGTGGTGTTATTGTATTATGTTATGGTCTCATTTTTGGTACTTCTTAAAAGCCTTTTGTTTATATCAAAATGAATTGATGATTAATTTTCTACCACCAAGTGATATCACCTGGTATTAGAATGCCATTTATATTGATCCATTTGTTTTCTTGTTGATCACTTTTTTTTTCAATAAAAGTGTTGAGTCTTACTGAAACTACCCCAGCTATTTTCAAGTGTTATCACTACTCTGTTCAAATTTAATCTCTACGTCATCTTTTTTTTCAGAAATTACTTTAGTCCTTAAGCAATTAATTTACAGCAAATAGGTGTCTCATTTCAGTTATATCAGGGCTTTTGTTTTCTTGAGATTGGATCATTTAGTTCAACCAAAATCTCAACCATTTTGCCATCAAAATGCTTCTCTCTTTTAATAACACTCTTTACTTTCTTACTACATATGTATTGCCCTAGTCAGCCAGCTTCCTGAGATTTGACTCAGATGGTGCAGCTCTTATTGAATTAAAACATTATCCTCAACTGATTTTTATCTCTCTACAAGAAGTATGCATGAAAGAGTACTTGTTCCAGTACTGATGTTTGGACGTCAAACCCAAGTGCATATAGCTTGAGATGATAAGAAAATATGATCAGTAGAGATGATTAACTTGCTTATTTTGTTGAAAGTTGGAAATGTGATAGAGTGAAGATGTGAGGTTAATGTGATATGAAAGTGATGAGAAATTTTTAGATAAAAGTCTTTATAGGATGGTATGGTCATGTAGAATGCAAGGCATTTGATTAGCTGGTCAAGAAGATATATATAGCATTGCAGTAGAGGCTACAAGGAGAGGTAGCATATGGAAAAGACAGATAGATGTAGTGAGATAATTGATCAAGTCTTGGGATATTTCACATAAAAATACTTACGGAACAACAGAGGACCGACTGCATTGGATTATTTCTGTGAATAGTTTTGGTGTAAATGGACACGCTTCTGTCACTTACATCAACATAGTGTGGTAAAAAAAAAAATGTTTGTTTAGAGTGTGGAGGTCCATATTTCACCTTAAGACACTGGGTGTGGGATGTTTGTGGATGAGGATGTGGAGGCTGTGTAAGTGTGGGAGTGAGTGAAGTTGCCATCGGAGACTTACCCACCTCGTCTCTCCTGTCTAGGATGGGCTACTCATGAGGGACAGGAAGAGGAGGAGGCCTCCACATGTTCTTCAGTCCACCACACATGCCCACATTCATCCTGGGGATGTCATCCGTACCACTTACCCTGCCCACACCTTTCACTGACGGGCATGAACTGAGCGAGATGGAGTGCAACAGAGGCTTGTGGAGGAGCAACCTGCTGGTGAAGGGCAGCACCATCAACTTTTAAAGCTCAGACTCTTACAGGAAGCTTCTTCAGGCCTACAGTTGAACTAGACCACGGCATCATCCACAGTGTGGGTGTGTGTGGAGGTCTGAAAGGTGATGGAAGTGGTTCATGAGGTGGCCCTTCCCATGATACATAAGGAAACTGAAACCAGCCATTGGAAGTTTCGCAGGAGGAAATTAAATGTCAAAAGGTGTTGTTTTGAGTTAACGATTGTGGTGCCACAATTATTGGCTGTGATGGTTAAAAGAATATTGATATATAATATAAAGTGTTGCTATAGTGTCAAGAGCCACATTAGGGCTACTAAAAGCTTCTCTAAGTGTTCTAGTCATAACAGCAATGGGTCCCACGTCATGTGATATCGCCCCCTTCTCATACCCGGCGTTGTTAATGGAATCTGAAGTGAACAGTACTTAAATACTGACACACAAGAAATTCCTCCCTAGACTACAAACATTTTACTCTTACTGTGGGCCACTGACAGCCACAGGAGAGTTAAATGTCTCTCCCTCCTCCTCCTCCTCCTCTCTGGCTGCGTTCGTGGTTGAAGCGGACTTGGGTGGAGGGCTGTGCTGTCACTGGGTCTCTATCTTCATAATAATGGAAATAATCAAAGCCCATTCTTCATAGTGGAAATAATCAAAGCCAGGTTAATGACATTGTCCAGTATGACTCAGTCACCCCGTACTCTCTCCAGTAAGTCCGACTTTGAAGATTGATAAGCAAAAACTGTTGTGCTCTTAACTAACCAACACCACTTATTTTACAGATATATCCTACGTAAAGTACTACTGTAAATATGAACTTCTCTCAGGAGTTTTTACTAAATGCAGATAAGGTGTCCGTTACTAGTGGTGTTGAAATGTAGGTGTGTCAAGTTGATCTTACAAATGTTCTGAAAGTCTCTGCTGAGGTTTAGCATGTCACTGAGACATTGAATTGTCTTTACTCACTAATTCAGGGTGACAGGAACATCATTCTGCAAGAGGGAGATAAGGTATAAGAAACAGGCAGAAAATGTATTCACTGATGTAGCTAACCAGGTGTATGATGCCTGAGACAGAGAAAACAGTGTAGAATGGGCAAGCAGAGTGGATGGTACCATGTGAACAGGCAGAGCAAGCAGTGCAGTATTGATGGTGTGGACAGTGGCATATGGACAGAGTGGACGATGCTGTATAAATAGAAAGAGAAGAGTGCTATATGGAAAAGACAGAATGGAAGTGACAGTGGACAGTGCAGTATGAACAGAGTAGATGGTGCCAAATGGACAGGCTAATGTCTCAATGGGTGTTCTGTATAACATTGTGAATGTCATGTTCACTCCCTGTGATGAGTGCTAGAATTTCTCATGTTCTTTTCTGTTATTTCTCTAGATTCCAGTTTTCTTTATTTTGCCTTCGTTCATATCTCCTGTATGTGGAACATAAACATTATATATATAGACCAGTTACTGTGTACCTCTTTCCATTTTCACTAGTATGGTACATATTTATATAATAAAGATAATTTTCATGAATATTTTTGTCTCATTACAAGATTGGTGACTAGCATTCACACATAAACAGGCTGCCCGGGGTCAAACCTGCATAGGTTAGAATCCTGAATACAAGTCATTCCTCAGACAACTTAGCTGTTCATACTTCCCAAGGGGCTGGTTGGTACATTGGGTACCTAGATTTAAGTATGTATAGGTATATGTGCATGTGTATGTATATGTTTGTATATATGTTGATATATGTATTCATTGTGCATATATGTGCGTGTATGTGTATATAAGTAGACTGGTCTTTCTTCGTCTGTTTCCTGGCGCTACATACCACAATGTAGCTTTATACTGGTTTTTGATGAAAGAAGGTCTACAGCTATAGTTTCATCTGTGCTACAAGAGGCTGCTGACAACTTGTCTTATTGAAAGTAAAACCACATTACGCATTTTTTATGGGACCATATACTACATATATTACATATGTTATATATAGTGCAGTCAGTAAAAGATACACTTTTCAAATTTTTGTTTTTGTAAAAAAATTTTTTTGATGGTATCGAAAGATCTATCATGATCCTCATGATAGTCAGTACCACCAGTGCCAGTATCTGCCAATGAGAGTAAAATATGAAAATATTGTGAACATATGCTTTACTGGCCTAGATTTGTAATAAATGAAAAGAAATATACTGTATACCAAAACATATATATGACAAATATATCCCAAGGAAGGATATTTGGAGAAAATCAAGTTATGAAACAAAAGCTACCTGAATTACCTTTTAAATTTTAATCTGGACAAGCAGCATAACAAAGTCGAATTATTAATGTAGTTCCTCTTGGAAATGTGATGGCTGCAAACCCTAAAATATTTATGTAAGTCTAGTGATGACTTTTTTTTTATGGCTGCCTCAGTTTTCAATGCATCTTGCCATCTCATACATGCTATCATCAACAATGATGACATGATATACTATAATTGTCTGATAATTCTTACATGACAGTCACAATATACACAAGCACAAAAAATATTCCTATTAATAAATCCCCAGCCAGCATTCCACCAACAAGGTCCAATGCCTGTAGTACTCCTAAACCCTACGCTTATATTCATGAATATCTCGCAATTTCATACAAAAATACACCTTACCTCTCTTTGTCCTGTGGAAAATGGGATCTGAATGAGTAGTTTTCCTCCGCCGGCCAATGCTTTGATCTGGCGGGCATGTGCTCTCAGGCGCCTTTGTGCGGTCGTCTGTCGAGTCACTCGTCCAGGCAGCCAAATTCCTTTTTTTTTCCTTTAGAGGCTTTGTGCCCTTTGGCCGCCACATACTGCACCAAAAGGACAAATATATCTTGTCAATTCCTTCATCAGCAACTTTCTGGCAAGGTTTCCTATACAAAAATATACAAAATTACCAACTTCATTATAGGTTGTAATATTCCACGGAAAAAATTAAATCATTTTTAGTGGAGTAAATAGCCTAAAATATTTCGTATAATTAATTAATGGCTGGAGTTTGAAGAAGTGACAATGGCAGGTTCGATCTCGGAGCAGGACGATACCTTTCCTTCCCCTCAGGAATGACCCTTCAAAGATGTCCATAAAAAAATCCTCTATCAAGAAATAAAGTTTTGAAACTGAAAAGCAGATTCCAACCAAATGGTTATCCATGGAAAAAAACATTTTAAAATACAAAGAAATCTAGACTAATAAAGACCAAGTATTCATGATGGAGAGTTATAAAGTGGCGTTCCAACCCTTGTAAGTAACGTCCTGCTAAAATTACCTGCCCTTGCGTCCCCTGCCTCGCTCTATTTTGACATTGAAACTGGCCTAAAAACCTACCTTTTCTCGGCGTAAGGGAATTTCCAGCGGTAAGCTGCTGGACGTCCAAGACGGTGGGTGACACGACACCAATCCAGGAGAGTTTCCTCCCCGATGATAAAGATGTCGTTGCTCATCTCACGCTTTCAGATAATAATGTCAAAAACCCAAATTCTTTCTCAAAACCTTTACTGTAACGTTGGATGAACACACTGAATCTTGTAAAGATAAGAAAACAAACAAAAACTAAAAAAAATTGTCGCCTGGTGTGAGACTCGAACTCACGACTCTGAGCTTTTGAGGCTCACGCTCTGCCCCTGAGCTAACCAGGCAATAGAATAAAAAATCTTCTATTTGAATTGCTAAAAAGTTCCGAAATGCTCTTATTTGGCTCTTCTGTCTGCTCTTTGCTTTAGAAAATAATGGTATTCGATAGGATTATATATATGTAATCTAGTGTGATATTCATATTTATATATATATGTATATATATATGATTATGTGCTCTCATAGTTCGCTCTTGTATTTAGCTTAGTTAGCCACCGTAATTTGGATCCAAAGAGAATGTACTGAAATCTATATAGGAAAACGTATCTGCTTTCTGGCT
>JAUUDW010058976.1:4421-16487 GCA_032361385.1 Panulirus guttatus
AGCAAACACCTGATCCACACATCCTTTACCAATCCTGTCCTCAAACCATATTGTTCCTCCCCAACTTGATGCTTTGTACATGCCTTCACACTCTCAGTGACATATCTCCCATACAACTTATCAGGTACACTCAGCAAACTTATACATCTGTAGTTTGATGGTCACCTTTGTCCCCACTGCCTTTGTACACTGGCACTATACATGCATTCCACTAATCCTCAGGTACCTCATCATAATCTATACATACACTGATAATTCTAATTGACCAATCAAAAAAGCAGTAACCCCCTTTCTCAAGAAATTCAACTGCAACACCATCCAATCCAGTCATCCTGCAACATTTTATCTTAAGCAAGGATTTCACCACCTCCTCTCTCTTCACCACACCACTTTTCATGACTCCCTCACTTCATATACCTCCCTGACTCAAACACCTTGTATCTGCAGTACTATCATCAAATACATTCAACAATCCTTCAAAATACTCTACCTCCTTTTTTTTATGATGAAGGTTCCAGTTACCTCGTTACTACTTGTTACTACTTCCCTATTCACCTCCTTCCCTGATGTTCCCATTTGTTCTCTTGTTTTTCTCACACTTTCAAGCTCCTTCAAAATTCTTTTTTCTCCCAGGAGTTAACCGGCATTCACTTACCCTAACTCTCATTACCCTCTTTTTCAAGCTCTGCACCTTCCACTTGACCTCCTACTGCTTTCTACTGTACATCTCCCAATCTTTTGCACTCTCTCCATGTAAGTACTGCAGATGCACCCAATTCTATTTTGCCATCTGACCACTTGTTACTCCTTCTCACATGCCCAGCTCCCATCTGAATGCCACACACTTCTCTTGCACATGCCAGCACTGCTTCTCTAAATACCTCCTACTCCTTACCCACTCCAAAGCTTCATTACCCTCTCTCTTTGCCATTCTACAATCAATCTCTCCCTATATTTCTTCACACACATCTCTTTTCTAAGCTCACTTACTTTCACCACCCTCTTCTTATCCACATCATTTCCTCCTTTCCAAAAACCTTTACAAATCTTCAGCCTCACCTCCACCAGGTTATGATCAGACATCCCACCAGATGCCCCTATAAGCATATCTACATCCAAAGGTCTCTGCATTTGCCCACCTATCAGTTAGTATGTAATATGATAATGCCTGCCTGCCGTCTTTCCTACTCATCCACATATATTTGTGGATGTCCATCTTTTCAAACTAGGTATTCCCAATCACCAATCCTTTTCCAGCACGCAACTCCACAAGCTGTTCACCATTTCCATCCATAACACCGAATACCCCATGTTCCACAATTTACCCATAACTGCCACATTACTTGCTTTCACATTTAAATCACCCTTTACAGACACCAGATCTTTTGCATCAAAACTGACACACTCACTCAGTTGCTCCTAAAACACTTGCTTCTCATCATCTTTCTTCTCATCACCAAGTGCATAAGCACTAATAATCACCCATCCCTCAGAGTCCATGTTCATTTTCATCCATATCAGTCTGAAGCTTACTTCCTTACATTCTTTCATACATTTCCGCAACTGCTTCAGCAGTAGCGCTACCCTTTTCTCAGCTTTGCTCCCACACTACGCTCTCACTTTATCCCTAAAAAAATCCCCAAACCCTTCTTCCCCTCTACCATTGAGCTTCTTTCACTCAGAGGAAGAGCATTCAGGTTCCTTTCCTCAAACATATTATCTGCCTCTCCTTTCTTCTCATCTTAGTTACATCTGCACATGTTCAGACACCCCTACTGTGTGAATGTTCAAATGAAAAAGATATAACTTTGATGAGTGTACCTGCAAGATGTATGGAAGAGTAGTGATTGAGAGGTTGGTGGCATGCAAAGACCATCAGACTGAAGAGGAACAATATGGTCTCCACAGTGGTAGAGGACATGTGGTCGAAGGGGTCTGCTTTACAGAACGTGTGAGAAATACTTAAGAGATTAAGAAGGATCTGCATTTGGCATTTAAGGATCCAGAAAAAGCATATGATAAGGTAGATAAGGATGCTTTGTGGAAGGAATTCTGAATATATGATGCAGGGAAGAACATTGTTAGATGTACTGAGGAGTTCTTATCAAAAGAGTAAGGCATGTGTGCAAGTAGGTAGAGAGGATGGTTAGTAGTTCCAGATAAAGGTGGCTCTAAAGCAGGGGTGTGTAATGTTGTTATGCCTGTTTAATTTGTTTATGGATGGGGAGATGAGGGTGGCAAACACAAGGGTCTTGGTAAGAGGGGGAGGTATGAAGCCTACTGGGGTTGACAGGGCCTGGAAGGTGAGCCAGGTGTTTGTTGATGACACAACATGAGTGGCAGATGTGAGAGAGAAACTGCTGAAGCTGGTGTCTATATTTGGGAGTGGGTGTGAGAGGAGAAAGCTGAGAGTAAATGTGATCTAAAACATGGTTATAAGGTTCATCAGTGTAAAGGGAGAGGTTAGTTGGGACATGAGTTTAAGTAGAAAAAACTTGGAGAAAGTGAAGCGTTTTAGATACTTGGGATTGGACGGAGCAGTGAATGGAACCATGGAAGCAGAGGTGCATCAAAGGATGAGTGAAAGTTCTGAAAGCACTAAGAAATGTGCAGAAACAGAGGTCACTATCTGGGAGGGCAAATATGGGTATGACTGAAGGTACAATAGACTAAAAGGTGTTATAAGGATACCAAGCATGGGTTATGTAAAGATACGAATGTATGGAAGGAGATGTGTTGGAAACTAAATGTGTGAGGTCAATATGTAGTGTGAGGAGGGTTGATTGAGTAAGAAATGATATGATAAGAAAATAGTGTGGCAATAAGAAGAGTAGAGAAAGATAAGGAGGGTGTGCCGAAATGGTATAGACATTTGGACAGAATGATTGAAGAGTTGTTGACAAAGAGGATATTAGTATTTACCAGAAATGAAGGGTACAAGAAGGAGGAGACTTCTTAATTGGATGTGGAAGGAGGGAGTGAAAATGATTCTGAGTGCTCAGGGTCTGAACATGTAGGAGAGTGAAAGGTATGAATGGGAGAGAGTAAACTGCAGCAATGTACTGTCTGCTAACTGAACCAGGGCATATGAAGCAGCCAAGGAAAACCATGGAAAGGTGTGTTGGGTCTGGTTGTGGTGCATTACATATGACAGCTAGAGAATGAATATGAGCAAACAAGGTTTTTTCTTCATCTGTTCCTTGCGCTATCTCGCTAAAATGGGAAATGGCAAACAAGTATGAAAAAAAAGGATAAATTTACAACATCTCTGAAGACCAGCAGCAAAGGCCTGAGGGTGAAAATACCATAAGAAGACAAAAGCAACAGTCAGGTCAACAACCTACAGGTGTAAGCAAATGAGTGATGGGGCTGTAATCTAAGAAGAGCCACTTCTTACATGTACCAAGACATCACAGACTTGAAAGAGGTGCTGTATGTTTGGTGGGTCCTTACGTAAAAGCCTATTTATTGTCATGGTGGTTGAAGAGGGTGATACTATGGTAGTTATAAACATTTTTAGGAGGAAATGATGTTTTTAATCCCATATAAGTTTGTTTTTAGGAGGAAATGATGTATGGTGGTTGAAGAGGGTGATACTATGGTAGTTATAAAAAATTTTAGGAGGAAATGATGTTTTTAATCCCATATAAGTTTGTTTTTAGGAGGAAATGATGTTTTCATCCCATATAAGTTTGTTCTCTCATGCTCACAGGGTTCTGTTCATAGGTGAGAAGAACTGAGAACTTGTAAATAAACCAATCTTATATTACAAAATAGTAATCATAAATACTGTTTCATTCATAGGATCTATGTTAAAGTTATATCTAAATACAAAGTCATTTACAGACACTGAACATATATGCACAAAAATTATCAAATCCAGTGATGTTCCTTTGAAAAAATAACATATCCAGAACATAAGCTACATTCTCTTGCATCTAACAGAGCACAGTTGAGAAATAATCCCACAAGATCAACCACTCATCTTGCAGTAAATCTACCTGTAAGACAGCGAAGCACGGCTTTGATAGTCCTGTTAGTGTTAGTTGGAGTCAAGAGCTTATACACGTGAATATAATGTTTGTGCAGTATCTCTTGGGTAATGTGAAGACCAACACTCCTGAACTCGCTCAAGTCTCCAGCAATACTGCAGAAAAAAAAGAGAATAAGTGGCAGGACAGAAGAATAGCTTACAACTGCATATATGCGTGTGTATCTATGTACATATGTATCTAAATGCAAGTTATGACATTCAAAAAAACCTTTCCTCACCAAGGCAGTGTCCCATGAGCATGTGAGATATTCTCAAAAAATATCTAAGTTAAGACTTTCTAACCCTCTATTCTTCAGGTGGGAACACTAGCTTTCCTCATTTATTGCCAATTTTCCAATCAGACAGTAGCTGCTTGCTCATTTCAAGCTTGTTCTCAGCAAATCAGAGATCACCATAGGAAATTCACAAACCCACTGGCCCCTGGCCACTGACAGCACAAGTATTCACAGGTCCTGGGTGTCAAATTAAAAGAAGTCACAGTTGGCACAGGGAAATGTTTTTCACAAAAAAGGGAAAGAGAAGGCAAGGCAGAGCAAAGAAATCATATTTCAGAATCAGTTCTCTTTTCTGTGGTTTGTTCTGCAAGCATGAGAGCATACTCATGTGAAGGTACTTACCTATCTATAAGTACCCATGATGAAATTTAGCCACCCAGGATGGCAGAGTTACCTCGTAGTATTCACTCCATTTCTGGTTCACTGAATTATACAGAGATCCTTTGAACAGTGCCCAAGGTGTGTTAGTGATCACCAAGCACTAAACAAATACAGCATTATACAAGGCAACTAGAACAGAGGTCAAATGGAGATGCATACAGCCAGCACCACTAGTCACCTATAAGGAATATATAGGGGTTTCATTGGGATACTAGTAAGAGTGCAAATTATGACTGTCTACACATGATAAATGCTTTAAATCAATTTATATAGAATAAAAATAATTTCTAAAGATAAGAATGTAAAGAAAGTTATGGTAGAGTACTCAATAGTGCAATTTGCTGGAGTTGGGTAAGATAACCATCATCTGTACGCCTTATGATAACCACTGTCTATATGTTTTATAACCTGCATTTTACATATAAGCTGTTGCTTTGCCTTGCATAGTTGCCCTCATTACAGTAAATCTTTCTCCATATATCATGGTTCTCTTTATCACACAAAAGTCAGCTAGAATACAATATATAAACTGACCAAGTTGCTGTAAACATGGCTATAAGGTGCCTTCTCATGCCTTATAACATGCATTTTCATCCGAGGTGCTGCTTTTCCTTAAATGAGTGCCCACATTACCAATAGTACCACCTACTGGCCTTTTTCCTGATATTTTAGGTCTCTTGCACACACATAAAAGTTGGCAAAAATACAATAAATAAATCCTCCACAGTGCTGGACACAAAATGTATGGCGCCTTAACACATAACTTGTACTTTCATATCCATACCCTTGCTCTTTCATAAATATCTGCCTATATTTCCAACACTAACACCTGCAGGCCTTTATCCAGGCATTATGAGCCTCATCATGCTTTACAGCCTGAATTTTTACATCCAAACTGTTGTTTTTTTTTATGCTCACCCAAATTACCAACATTAATACCTGCAAACGTTTTTTCCACATATTATGGGTCTCTCACACACACAACAGTAAGCAAAATACAATACATAAAGTAACTATGCTGTGGTTAACATGGCTGTCAGGAGCCTTTTCATGCCTTACAAACTGCATTTTCACATCCAAAGTGTCCTTTTTCTTGAATGCTTGCCCACATTACCAACACTAACACCTACAGGTCTTTATTCAGACATCATAGTCCATTTGCACAAATGAAAATAGGCAAAAATACTATAAATGAAGTGCCCCTAGTGCTAGAGACATATGTAAGGAGCCTCCTCACACATAATAATACATATTTTCAAACCCAAACTTTTAATTTTCCTAAAATGCTTCCCCTCATTACCAACACCTGCAGGCCTTTTTCCAGACATTATGGGCCTCTTACACACCCAAAAACAAAAACACTAAAAAACACTTGAACAAACTGCAGTAAACATGGCCATCAGGAGCCTCCTCATCACACCTTACAACCATCATTTCCACATCAAATAGTTAGTTATCAGCAATAACACCAAAAGTCCTTTTTTTGACAGACATTATGGGCTTCCTGTGCAAACAAAAATAGGCAAAAAAGTGATATATAAATCATCCACAGAACTGGAATGTAAAGAGCCTCACATTGCCTTACAACCTGCATATTCATATCCAAACTGTTGCTTTTTCTTAAGTGCTTTCACACATTATGAATATCAACACCTGCAGACCTTTTTCCAGACATTAAGTGCTTCTTGTACATAAAAATGAGGGAAAAAATGCAATAAACAAATATATCAAGCACCAATAAATGTGGCAGTCAGGAGCATGCTCAAAACTGGTGGCCCAAGGTGATGGCCAGTTGAACACTGATCAATACATGCTCTTCCCATTGGCAAAGCATTCAATACTGACAAAAGAAAAGACATGCATGTTGCATGTCTTTGCATAGGACTTTGGAACTACTTGGGAAAAAATAATGAA
Source organism: Panulirus guttatus (assembly GCA_032361385.1). NCBI lineage: Eukaryota > Metazoa > Arthropoda > Malacostraca > Decapoda > Palinuridae > Panulirus > Panulirus guttatus. The sequence goes on from JAUUDW010058976.1 coordinate 11,046, forward strand.
ATAGTCCTAATTGAGGTATGATTATACTTTTTCTCCCAGTCACTCCTCCTTTTCCAAAATTATCATTTCAAGGTTCATAAGATACTGACTTAAACCACGAGTCTAATCTTCTTTTAAATGTATCTGTAGTCATGATCAAGTATGTTCATAAAGTTAAGAAGTGGAATTACAGAAATGCTGAAGGAGAGAAGAAAGTTGTCAGGAATTTCTGATAGAGAGATGGGCAGAAACTGGATTTTAGTGACATTACACTTAACCAGATTTCATCTACCCCACTGAGATATCATATCCAAGTGTGAGTTTACTGAAGAAGTTGTGACAAGATGAGATGCATGCAGATCAAGCGAGAAGCTGAAGGATGAGGAGGAATGCAGCGTCAGCATATGAAAGCATTTGGTTATTTGTGAAAGGAAATTATTGATAAAAGGAGAAAAAATGTAGGAGACAGGACAGAACCTTGAGCAACACTGCTGCTGATGGAGAAAAGGGAAGAGGTTGATCTATCAACAACTTCAGAAACAGATCCATCAGAGAGGAAGCAAGATATATGGGAGCAAAATGAAGGACAGAAGCCAAAAGAAGGGAGCTTATAGATAAAACTCCAATGCTATAGGCTGTCAAAAGCTTTAGAGATGTGAAGGGCATTATTTTCGTTTTTTACTTTAGAGGCTCCAGTCACAGAAAAAAGTCCACATCAAGGTCAAACCTTAACTGAAATACAGAGAGGTTAATAAAAGAGAAAACAAAGAAACAAGGGAAAGTATCTATGAATTTTTGAGGATTAGAAAAACCTGTCTTTTAAAATGTTACAGGTTATAGTTAATGGGAAAGATGTGAAAGGGTAAAGATTTCCAAAGCCTCGAGGTGTAGGGAAAGAAAGCACATTTACTTCCTTCAACACTCTACCCATAAAGAAAATAAACAGTCATGGTGACATAACACACCCCTGCTACAGACCCACCTTCACCTGGAACCACTCTTTCTCCTCTCTACCTACTTGCATATATGCCTTACTCTCTTGATAAAATCTCCTCACTACTTCCCATTGCTTTCCTACCACACCATATATTCATAATACTTTTCACAATGCATCTCTATCAATCCTTTCACATGCTTTCCCTAGATCCATAAATGCCACATACAAATCCTATTTTTCTCTAATTATTTCACACTCGTTCTTATAAGCAAAAACTGATCCACACATCCTCTTACATTCCTAAATCCACACAGTTCCTCCCCAGTGTGGCCCTCTGTGCATGCCACCACCCTCTCTATCAACACTCTTCCATATTGCTCACCAGGTGCACTCAACAAATGATACCTGTAATTTGAATACTCACCTTTGCCCCCTTGCTCTTATACAATGGCACTATACATGCACTATACACTAATAACTTCCTTCAAAAAATATTCTAAAATTTTCCCTGATGTTTGCTGATACTTACTCAACCTAACTCTCATTTGCTCTCTTTTTCCAACTCAAGCACTATCCTCTTGATCTCTTGCCACTTTCTCATGTACATCTCCCAGGCACTCACACTCACCCACCACCTTTCTTTTCTCTTTCATTAGCAACTTAACTCATCATCCCACCATGCACTACCATTTCCCACCTGCCCATCTCCCACTTTCCACATGCCACATACATTTCTTGCACATGCCAGCACTGCTTACCTATATATCTCCCATTCCTCATCCAGTCCCTTACCTTCATTCATTCTCAATTTTGTGATCTGACACTAAATGTCCTCTTGCATTTCTTCATGAAAGCCTCTCTTCCAAACTCACTTTTCACCAACCTCTTCTCACCCATATCATTTCCTCTTCTCTGAAATCCTCCCCTATCTTCACCACCACCTCCACCAGATAACAGTCACTCATGCCACCAGCTACCCCTCACAGTACATTCATATCCGAGTCTCTCTTTTGCACACCTATCAATTAGTATGTAATCCAATAATGCCCACTTACTATCTTTCCTACTCCACACATATTTATGCATGTCCTTCTTCATAAAACAAGTATTTCCAATCAGCAGTCCCTTCTTTGCACAGAACTGCAAAAACTGTTCACCATTTCCATACACCTTACTGAATAACCCATGACCCCCATTTATAAGCTTAACTGCACATTACCTACTTTCACCTACATGCCACCCATCACCAATATCTGATCTCTCACATCAAAACTTCTGACACACTCACTCAGTTCCTCTCAAGATACTCACTTCTCTTTGCCATTCTTCTCATCCATCTCTCGTAATCCACATTCATTTTAACCCAAACCATCTTCCCCTTAACCCTTTAGCTTTGTTTCACTCAATACTAGAACCTCCAGGTTTCTTTCCTCAAACATTCTACCTATCTCTCCCTTTTTCTCATCCTGGTTACATCCAAACATATTCTGACTACCCAGCATGAACCTTCAAGGAGGATGAGCACTCATTGTTTGGCTTCTTGTTCTGTTCCAACTTATAGAAACTAAAATACAAGAAAGGGAGGTTTTCCAGCCTCCCACTCCCAGCCCTCTTAGTTGCTTTCTACAACATGTAGAGAATACATGGGTACATGAGTCAGTTGTTGTTTTCTAATCACATGGTGGTGGTAGCAGTTTCGAGGGAGAAACTCCAAAAGTTGGTGTTTGAATTTGAGATAATGTGTGAAAGGAGGTTGAAAGTGAATGAGAATGAAAACAATCTTAACAGGTTTAACAGTGAAGAGAGACAGGTAATTTGGAATATTTTTTTTATCTTAGAGAACATTAGGAAATGGAGTGCTTTAGCTACCTGGGAGTAGTAGATATAGCAGCAGCTGAAGTGAGCCATAGGATGGGTTAGGGAGCTGAGGTCCTGCATACAATAAGAATATGAAGAAAGAGAGGTCAGTATCTTTAAGGGTAAAGATGAGTATGTTTGATGGTAGAATAGTCCCATCAGCACTGTATGTATAGATGTGAGGCGTGGGTCTTAAGCAAAATTGTAAAGGAGAAGGTGTATGTGTTGCAAATGAAATGTGATGAAAATATGTTGTGTAGGGAGTGTTGCTCACACAAGGAATGATAGGATATGAGAAAGGCATGGCAGTAAGAGGAGTATGCATGTGAGAGCTGAATAGGGTATGCTGACAATGAATGGATATATGGAGAAAATGAGTAGAGCGAGGAAGACTAAGAGGGCATACATGTCAGAAGTGGAGAGAAAAAAGAAAAGAAGGAAACCATGGAAGAGATGTCAGGATACAGTGAAAGACGCTTTGAAGGTTCAGGGACTGAACATGCAGGAGGAAGTGTGGTGTACATGGGATTGAGCAAACTGGAGTGGCGTGGTACACAGGAGATGATGTGCTGTCAATGGGCTGAAACAGGGAATATAAAGCAAACACGGGAAACCATAGAAAAGTATGTAGGGCCTAGTATTGGACTGGGGACTCTGGTTTCAGTGCATTATACATGACAGCTAGAATCTGGATGTGATTGCAAAATACTTCATAAGTCTCTTTAATTGATTTACAGTATTTCTTTTTTTGTTGATGACCGCACAACACAGCAGCATTTAATTTTGCTTCTTGTGTATACACTAAACATTTTCATTAGTAGCTTTCTGCCTCTCATACTGAATGCTCTCAAAATCATTTCACTCATTAGTTACCTTGATAGTAACATCTTACTATGTTCTCTGAATTCTAGTTTCTCCTTTATGATGACACCAAAATATCTTACATTTGTCTAAATCCTTATCTCTGTTGAGTCTTTACATGGTGTTACTGAAGTGTTCTTATTCATTCTAACTTCTATGCTCATATTCATCTCGTAGGTAGTAGTTGGTAGGCAAGCAACGACCCAGATGGTATTTTACCAGTACTACCTGCCTCGGTATCAGGAAGGTTAGTATTATCTGCTTAGTGAGCCAGCACTTTAGTGGTTGTCAAGCAGCATTCCTCTGGCCCAGGTAGCTGTCTTTTCTTTCTGCCTCACTAACATGTGAACTACCGACATTCTGTTCACAAACATACAATCTCTCCTTATCATATGCAACACCTGGCAACACTTAACTCATGCAGCTCATTCTGTGTAATTCTAGATTTTCCAGCAGTGAGCAGTGTGCTAGCCCTGCCCTTTGGCAAAATGGTAGGAGCAGTAGACAAAAGTAGTGGGTAGGAACATTTAGGCTGGAGCATTTGGCAGAAACATTAGGCAGAAGTAGTAAGCAGGAGCATTAGATAGAAGAAATCATAAGGAACATTAGGTAGGAAGCTTTTGCAAACAATACACTAAACTTGCCCTCTGCCAGTGGCCTATTAAAGGTGAGGCACTAAAGGCTAAGAAGCGGCACTGGAGTTTTTTAGTTATGGAGACTCTGCTGCCGTGGCCACCCCTTTGAGGAAGTTCCAAATGGAACAGGCATCAGAGATATAGATAGATAGATACATACATACATACACAGATAGATAGATATTCATCTTTATCAAATTCTATCTGGGCTATTTCAGCCCACTTGTGGGTTGTCTTCATCCTTTTGCTTCTCCACCTGATTAGCTTCTGATGCAATCATTTTGTTTATTATGGTGTCATCAGCATAGTTCCTTACTCTTTTCTTTTCAATTTGCCTGTCGGTATGTGATATCATTATTATAACAAGAACCAATGCTAACACCATTCCTCATGGTACTTTGGAAAGGACAACATCATCAGACATGGCTCTGTTTGCTATTACTTTGAACTTTTTGATACTTAAAAACTCTTTAATCCATCTTCCTATCTAACTCCTAATCTTATGTTTAGCTACTTTCTCTTGTATAATTCTATGGTATGCTTTGCCAAATTTTCCAAAGTCAAGAAAAACCATCCAACCTCTTTCTCTGCATCAAACTCTTACTTATATCACTGTAATGGACTAATTTTTTAATTTGCACTGGGATAATTCCAAGAAAGTTTTTCAAAATTTTGTAAAAGCATATACTAAAGTAAACCACAAATTCTACTTGAGAAAGTAGCCAAATATAACATTAGGGGTAAGATAGGAAGATGGATCAAAGAGTTCTTATCTACCAAAAAGTTGAAACTAATTGCAACTGCTACCATGTCTAATGAAGATGTCCTCAGGGGCACCACAAAGAACAGGGCTAGAGGTTTGTAAACTCAGAAATTCTCTCAAGTTCCATAGGATATTGTAAGCCTAAAGGGAAACATGAAACATACTAAATCACTGGGTGGGCACAAATCACTATCCAAAAGTCGGGGATACATTTGAATATCATAATTGATGGATCTTTCACACACATTTGAAATATAATAAAAAATTTCCCAATACAGTTTTATGCATTTATCCACATACCCTTTCAAGTAAAATATGCTTATAAATAATTAACATGTCTTTCCCAATAACTATGACCTGGCTTATTTTAAGAGACATGTTTTTCACTTTCTCAAAAATTTGTAAATACT
>JAUUDW010059086.1:0-14447 GCA_032361385.1 Panulirus guttatus
TGTGGAGGGCTGAGTGGAGAGGCGGCAGTGTGGAGGGCTGGGTGGAGAGGTGACAGTGTGGAGGGCTGGGTGGAGAGGTGGCAATGCGGTGCAGTCTGGAGGGCTGGGTGGAGAGGTGGCAGTGCGGGGCAGTGTGGAGGGCTGGGTGGAGAGGTGGCAGTGTGGAGGGCTAGGTGGAGAGGTGGCAGTTTGGAGGGTTAGGTGGAGAAGCACCAGGGTGGAGAGGTGGCAGTGTGGAGGGCTGGATGGAGAGGCGCTAGGGTGGAGGACTGAGTGGAGAGGCGGGCGTGGTTTTGGTGGTCATCGATTGGGTATTTGTCGTGTGGGTGGAGAGAGGCCGCCCGGGGCCGGCCCCCCTGGCCGGAGGGCGACGGTAGTACAGTAATGGTGGTGGTGGCTGGGGCCCCGGCAGGAGGGCTGTGGGATAGCGTTACTGTGGTGGTGATGGGTCCTGAAGGGGGTGTTGTCCAACTACCTTTCAATGCTGCTCCTAGCTCCACAGTACCTGCTGTTCTATACGCCCCCTTACGCCCACACATGCCGCCCATACACCCCGCCTCTCACGCCCACATACACCGGCCCTCACGCCCACAGTGGATCCCTCCCTGCGTCTGTTGCATGTCACACCTTCCTCGTAAATATAACGACGCGTTACATACAATGCCAGTGGCGGTTTGAATCTAGTGGTCGTGTATGGCATATGGTGGTATGTTCTAGTGGCGGTGGCACACACACACACCAGGGGAGCGGGTGGCGGGTGTCACACTGGTAGAGACAGTGGCTTGTGTCACGTCCCGTTGATTGACCGACCACCGCACACCCCGCCCACCCCAGGGGCCTCCCGCTCCTGACGCTGCTGCTGCTGCACGCCCGAGTGTTGTTAAGTCACGTGAATGCATACACACACACACGCACACACCAGCTTCCCCGCTGGTTTCCCTTCGTGGTAGTGATTAAGTCATGTGATGAACATTGCAGGTTTGGCGCATCTCTGTCTCTCTCTCTCTCTCTCACTCTCCTTTGAGCTGAAACACTTGAGTAGTGGTGATTATTTTGTGAACTGTCTGGCCTACTGAAAGTAGCCATTTCCAGTGCTTAATGAAGATCTTGGAGCCAGTGAGCGTTACAATGTCTTCTGAGGAACCAGTCGAAGCCAAGATGGAGTCGCTGTACATCTCTAAAGGTAAGCTGTCACGTTTATCTCCCGCCCCTTCCCCAGTGACCTTACACCGCTCACGAGTTGTGCTTCTGTGTATGGTTGGTGAGGTATCCCGCCGGCCAGCACCCCGGGGCCGGAGCTTGTGAGGCCCTGGCCAATGGTGGCCAGACGTGGCCCTTCTAGAGGGCTCGTGTGAGAGAGAGCAAGGACGGCGCCAGTGGCCCAGCTGGGCACAGGTAGGTAGGCTCAGGGTCGGGTGCCGCCCCTGGATCATCACTGGTGGCGTCAGAACCCCACTGTTGACCCGCCAGTGGTGGTGTCACGCCCCAGGACTTCGTGTGTTCTCACCCTTGGCTTCGGGTGCTGTGCGCGAGCGCCACCGCCCCTGCGAGTCAGGCTTGGAGACTTGTCTTCCCCCAAAGACAGGATTCGCATCATCCGCAAAGGTTATTTTCATATTGATGAATTCGATTGATTTACTCTTCATGTAATTCCATTTGATACGTGTGTGTGTGTGTGTGTGTGTGTATGTAGAGTATGGCCAATATAACCCCATTAGGTATACACGTTAATGACATACGAATGTGGTAGTATACCCCGTATATACCAGTCTTTACCCAGCACACGTCTCGAGTACTTTTACGAAAGCACTTAAATTTCCTCGTGAACTCTCTCTCTCGTCTTGAAAATCAGCACAAGGAGAATGGCCGTGGTGGCACGCGTTCCCCTGACGGGCCGCCCGCCTCATCCGTGCCTTCACAACACCCACCCACCCACCCACCCACACTCACTCACTCACTCACTCACTCACTCACCACTACCGCAAACCCATAACGAATGTATTCTACGGACGTTCATCACTTACCGCACAAAGCAACGTGTCTTTCATTAGCGAACGTACGTGCCACTCGACCGTCCGTACGTGCCACTCGGCCGTCCCGTATCGACATCGGATAAGTATAGGACCTTTGAATAACCTCGTCAGGGTCCCATAAGTACTGCCAACCCAGAGTTCATAAGTTAGAGCTCGCGATTTATTTCCTTTTACTCGGAGGTGCTTGTACGAGTAATCTCCCGAGTCATAAGTTCGTTTCGAACGTTCCTCGTATTGTCGGTGGCCAGAGTGAGACTTGGGTCGAGTGTCGAGGCTGAGGGAGAGGGCCGTGGGTGCAGGAGGAAAGTTTCCTGGAGTTGCTGGTCCGTGAATAGCGCCCGGCAGGTGTTGCTGACGACGACGCCCACGGCAAGAACAGCCAACATCTGTGGCGCAAACATCGCAGGTTATAACCGAGGTTGTTAAGAAAAGCAAATACCGGGTTATGCGGTTGTTATGAGTTATCCGGTGAAGAGTTTCGTGGGAGGGACTCAGGCTCTGGGGTTGAGACAGTGACCAGGCTGTGTGGCTAGGGCAGTGACCAGGCTGGTGCAGGAAGCGGTCAAAGCCCGTCACGTGACACTTCTCGTGGCACGTGATTCTTCAATACGTCAGGTCCGAGTTGTCGTTTGTCGCTGCTTATACACTTCGGTCCCACCCATCGGCGTTGGGGTGTTGTCCCTCGAGGCTGCCTTCTACAGAACACCCGGTAGCCTGTGTAGGAATACACCAGGTACTGTATTGGCTGTAGGCTACCCCAGACGACGGACTGGTTATGGAGTATCGGGTACTGTATGAGTTATGGACAAACACTGGGTAATAGTGTTGCATGTGTGGCGTCGGGCAGGTATATATGTGTGTGGTGTTAATCTGTGCTCCAGGAATCCCCACACAGGTATAACCTGAGAGATGACACTCTCTCTCTCTCTCTGCAATAATGCGGGAGTCATGCAACAGTATCTCGCCTCGAGGCGATGCCCTTATCACCTCTGCAGATATGTTTATGAATAGATTTCCTTCATGCTAACATAAATGTGTGGAGGTTCCTCGATCTGTGAGATCTCACTGACTTGAGTTCTTCACGTCTCGATTACTGGCTCCTGCACCTCACCATATTGCTGCTGTACTTTGAGCATGCACTTGTAAACCCCTTTGTGAACAGGTTATCCGCCTCATAATTACTCAGTATCTTTCTACAAAGATTTCGTAATGGACGTAGTTTGGGCGAGGAGAAATTAGTAGGTAAATTTACCTTTCCCCTTACCTTCGTACACTCGCGTGTGTGAAGGAAGGTTGCTCCTGTTTCGTGGTGGTTGCCTGAGGCACGTGGAGAGGAAGAGGTGGTTTGTTCCTGGCTGACTGACTCCGACTGACTGACTGCCCTTGTGGCGTGTGGAGATATGCAGGGTCGGCACTCACCAGGCGCCGCTGGACTGCCAGTACCAGCGCCACACGTTTGTCGATTCGTTCGCACACCCAGCTGGCCGTTGACGTGTGCCTTACGTCTGCCTTCAACCGTGAGCATAATAAGCGTGTGTCGGTGTTTGCTTCAAGGGTGGAGTTCTCTCGCCTGTCGCAACTTACTGCAAACACATCCTCTTCTCGTGCGACCGCACAGGTTGATGTCATCCGCCTCAGACTTTCCAGTCAGTTCTGTTTTTCTTCTTAAAGTCCCAGGCACGGACCCATTCTTAAGGTTCCAGGCACGGACCCATTCTTAAGGTTCCAAGCACGGACCCATTCCAGGCACGGACCCATTCTTAAGGTTCTAGATACGGACCCATTCCAGGCACGGACCCCGTCGTGATCGAGGCTGGGTCTCGACAGGAGAGGAGGAAAACAGTAATCGAAACATTTAAAGAAAAATGTTGGAAACTTGCTTTCTTAAATAAGTGGCTGGTCACCCCTGCCGTGATATCTCTGGTGTTCAGTCTCTGCTGACTTTTGTGTTCTTTGACCGTTCCGCGTGCCTTGAGGCAGGCGGAACGGTCCGCGTTCCTCGTTCACACTGGCTGGCTGACCTCTTCTTTGTAGAGCACTTAAACATACACTTGTGAAGAGCGGCGAAATGTCCTCCCGCTGATAGCTGGGGCTCACAGCTTACCCTGTGTAAACCGTTTGGAATGACTAATCTGTTATGCTGCTGCTGGCGTTCCCCCGACCATCTCAACCAAACCTTCATGGTTATGAACCCAGCCATCTCGACCAGACCTTCAGTATGCTGGACCCGACCACCACAACCAAACCTCCGACACGCTTGACCCACCAAGCCTGTTATCTTCACGGCTTACCATCTTGTGTTATCACCGTAGCGGTTCACTGTACGATACAGTAATCTGTAACGACATTCACGTACCACCGGCGTGTCGCAACACCTGCTACTCCCATCTCCTGCTGAGAGTCCTAACTGCGTCGCCCTGGGAAGGAGCAGCGCACTGGTTTCCCAGAGGGGGACATTCCTGGGGATGACTAGTGCTCCTGCTGGCGTGACGTGACGCCTCCCTCACAGTGGATAGAGGTCATTGCTGTAGGTGTGGAGACGCGCTGCCCATCCTCTCGTGCATCTTATCCCCTCAGTATTCGTGGATTGGCGGCTTCCTGGGAATCCATCCTGGCTATAGTCTTACCCTCGCCTGGAGAACTCAGCCTCTGTTTGCCTCCCAGTTGGAGTTGTTGCCACTGGTGCTTCTAATTAGGTCAGTGACGACCATATGCAAAGGAATGGTGACGACTGCGTCTCTCTCTCTCTCTCTCACCAGAGGTCAGATGTCTCTGGTCTGTGGTGAAGATAATCTCCATCATTTAATCCATCATTCCATCTCTTTCTTGCTGGTGGAGGCCACAGTCTCTGGAATCATCCTATTCTTCCCCTGACTATCCCAATGAGTCTCCTCCTCCTCCTGTATGTTTACCTCCTATTTACCGTATGAACTTTCCATACACTCTTACCGCAAAGGGTATGAAGATCATCCCTTCGTGTACTGAGGAAGAGAGCGTACGGACCTGCACCTGCGGTCCCAGAGCGCACCTTTAAAGGCTGCGCCTTTCCTTGCTCCTCTGTTTTGCCCCTGCCGCCGTCCTGCCACTTTCCTTCTTCGGGGAGACATGCACACTGACGAGGCGCTGCTTACGTAGCTGGTGGGATGGGGGTTGGATTCTCTCTATCTCTCTCGCCCGGACTCCTTAACGTCTCAACTTTATTTTGTCTTTCCTTCAGCCTCAACGGCGTTTCTCTTCCGTTCTCTCGTTCTCCTGAGAGAATTTGGCTTCTTGCCTCCCACCTCTGGTTGGCCACACAGTACCCCGACGGAGAGATGCCACACTACGTCCCCCTATATTCTTTGTTGACAGTGTGGGAAGAGGCTTGGCTCGATCTCTTTCTTCACTCCCACAGCTGGACTTTGGGATTCTGCACTCCCGAACGTTTCTCCCGAGAGTCCAGCAACCTTGCCACGTAGTTCTGTCATCACCTGACGGACACGGGACGCGAGGGCGGGCGTGCCTTGTACATGGCACTAGTAACCCTGATGGCTCGGGAGGGTAGTAGTGTGACATCATCCCATCCACACACTAACCAGCGCAACCATTGTTCTGCACTGGAATTCAGCCTTATCCATAAGCATAGCCAGATACAAGCCATGGGTGTTTAGGGACATCATCATTAACAGAAATCCAGCCCAGCAATTGGTTAACTGTGTCGCGAAATGTTCCCTCTTGTTCTTCACAATATTTTCCCTTTTGATGGTCATTATGAAGGACGGACGTGGTCTTCCTCGCGTCTCGTGTTATCCATATTGGCGTACGAGAGAAAGTGCGTAAAAGTTAATGTGTACGTTTTTTTGTACGGGGACTTGGTAATCCGTATTGGAAGTGTATTTCTTGAGGGGATCACACTCGTAATGGGGGTCACTTGCCTGCCATCCTTCGCTTCACGCGAAACTAACACGAGATTTACTTACGAATGGATGAGGCCATCCAGTTTTCAAACGCAATATTGGAAACTTAATATGGCACAGATTGCCCGTGCAATAGAGCCAAGAATGTGTTGCTAGTCTTGGAATTTTGTGATGTGAAACAAAAACAGATTATGTGTGTCGGGCTTAAGTTAAGTAGTGAAGCAGATCCTTCTACACTAGTGCTGGCCTGACTAGCTCCTCGCGGAGTGACGCGTCCTGTGTAAATAAATTAACGACTTTAAATAGCTCTGTGGAAATTGTTTTTATCATGGCGAGGATGAGATGGCACCGCGAGATGACCTTAGAATTGCAGGTAATGGAACTTAAGTGATCGTAAGCAGCGCAGTGCAGTGAAGACACAGGACACGGGACGATGGTGGGGCGACCTTCCTTACCCCGTGGCCCGCGCTGGCCATGGGGCTGGCCCCTGGTGACTCCTGGTTGGTGGTTTGGTCCTCCGGGCCTGATGGTGGCCCAGCTGGCCGGCCCGAGTGGTGGCCCTGGTGCCTGCTAGTGGTGGCCCAGCTGGCCGGCCCGAGTGGTGGCCCACTTGCGTCACACTTGGCGTGCGGGACAGCAGGAGAGGCCATCATCACCAGTACGACCTTCTCGTGACCATTAAGATAAGCACCAACATTACCACCACTACCACACGACCCCCCTCCCCAACGACCAGTAGGAATATCCCCGCAGACCAATCACGACCAGCATTGCCCACCAGGACCACCACGACAGCGACGGTGGTTGGCGGCGGTGGCTGTGACAGGCACGTGGTGGGGAGGGAAGACGGGGTCAATGCCCGACCGCTCGGGGGGCGGCGGGAGGGCCTCCCTCCTCCTCCGCCAGCCACTCCCCCCCCCCCCCAAGGCCTCTCCTCCTCCTCTAAGGAAACTTCGCTTTTTGTCGCCTTTTCCAGGGGCGGCCATAGCCCAGCCTCCTCCCTCCTCCCCGTCCGTTCGTCACAGTTTGCTGTGTTGTAATAATGAGGTCATCACACGCATTCTGTACCGCTCTCTCTCTCTCTCTCTCTCTCGCTATTACGGAAAAGTGTTACCACACACACACACACATACTTACACACACACGCACGCACGCACTCAGTGTACCGTTAATTACCCCGTGTGGTGTGTCAAGTTCTGAATTACCGTTGTGCCTGTTCGTCACTTAATATTCGGTGCATGATGTTCGAGCCATACTATTTACCCTGTGAACGTTTCTTTATCTCTGCCACCTTGACATATCTAGTTGTACCCGACTCACGCGTGCTTACCCAGGGCGTGGAAGTATGCAGCTCGCCTTGATGTTGTTGAGATCTTTTGTGATCTGTTAACTAGTCGCTGCCATGACCTCCCACTTCTGTACGATCAGGAATACCTCGACTGCGTGTATTTCGAGCCGAATGGCTTGCCTAGAATCAATAAACCGTTATTTATTCATTTTTATTTATTTATGCACGCACGCGCGCGCGCGCACACACACACACACACACACACACACACACACACACGCGAGTGACTAACGTAAATTTCTACGCGAAAGTGAGCTCCGTCCAAGACAAAAGAGAAGGTCTGGTGGACTGGCTACATCTGGACTGCCAGAGAGTATTTGACTCTGTACCTCATGGGACGCCGGAACCTGGTAGAGGAGCCGGATCGTCATGCAAGAATAAGGAGGACACATCATAGATAGAAAGAATATCATCCTAGTGGAAGGGAGCAGGGGACGCGCGTCAGGAGAGCCAGCCACCCTCGGTGTGGGTTGAGGTCAGCAATTGGCGTACCACAGGGACTTGTGCTGGGAGCATCGCCGTTCTCCGCCCGTGTGAATGGCCATGTCAGAGGGATGGGGCTCTCCTGCCCGAACATATGTGTGCGGATGATGCCAAGGTCGTGAGGGGAGGGAGTGGACCTGGGCAAACACCTCCCCTCCCCGTCAGAGCTGGTCTGGCACGCGGGGCTCAGGAAATTCAACCCCGGGAGATGTAGAGTAGTGGGGACGGGACGCGGCGAATGAATTATCCAGCGGGGAATCTGTTTGTGAGGCACTTGTTATTATCATAGTAGTGTTATTTTTAATTATTTTTATTACTGTTAGCTGTAGTAGTAGTAGTAGGAGGAGGAGGAGGAGTGATAGTATTAGAATGAATGTTTTTATCATTATGACACCGTTGGTGCGCCGGTGAGGCAATAGTAGGAAAAAAAAAAGTGTTGGGTCATGGAAGTGGAGGCCACCTGTTGCGGCATATTTTGGTCAGTTACCCCATAATGATGGCTCCATAAACAGCGGGAGTAATGAGGCTGGGCAGCCGAGTGTGCCAGGCTGAGGTTGGGCAGCCGAGTGTGCCAGGCTGAGATTGGGTTGTACAGTGTGCCAAGCTGAGGTTGGCGGGCAGAGTTTCGGGTTGAGATTGGGAACCAGAGCTGCCAAGCTGAGGTTTGGGCAGCAGAGTGTGCCAGGCTGAGGTTGGGCAGCTGCGTGAGCTGAGGTCGGCAGATGGAGTGTGCCAGGCTGAGGTGGAGCAGGTGTTCATCTTTAGCAACGGTAGCAGCAGCAGTAGCCCCAGCAGGAGCAGCACCTGCCTGGGAGAGTAGCAGTGGCCCCCAGCAGGAGCAGCACCTGCCTGGGAGAGTAGCAGTGGCCCCCAGCTCGAGCAGCACTTGCCTGGGAGAGTAGCAGTAGCAAGAGGAGGAGGTGGCAGTGTGAGAGTAGCAGGAGGAATCGATGAGTGAGGACGAGGTAGGACCGAACGTACCCTGGGCTGGCTGGTGGTGGTGCCGTCTATGGTGGGGAGAGTATTAGAGAGTAGAATTATGGAGGGAAGCCGCGGCCCGGGAGGGGGGGGGGAGTGAGAGGAGGCAGGCAGGCAGGCAGGCAGCAGCGGCAGCAGCAGCAGCAGCCTCTCTTCTCGTACCCTCATGCTGGGGCCGGGCCAGAGCGTGCTCGCCCCGCCACAGTACGGTTGTATCCACGGCCGGGGGGGTCGGGGGGAGAGAGCGAGGCCCCTCTTACAAGTACATGCGATGAGGGTCTTTTTGTCAGTAAGGCATCTAGCGCATATCGCTTACCGCAGGGAAAGTCTTAAGGTTTAGAATAAAAGAGTCGTGTGTGGGTTACGTACTGTCGGGTGTTTTGTGTGAGAGAGGCGAAGGGAGTGTGTGTGTGTGTGTGTGTTTGTGGCCTGAGTGCTGGCAACCCAAGTGGATATGAGGCAGAGAGAGACAGACATACAGACAGCAACATGGGCCAAGGAGGGAAACTTGACAGTCACTGAAGCATCAGTTCAATGCGCCGTTTTCAGTAATCAGCGACTCTACATTTTTTGATATAAGGTCCTCGACGTGGACTTAAATCCGTGACTGCTGCTTTCTGAATAAAAGAAACAGAAATCTCAGTTCTGCAATAAAGTTCTGTCTTCGGTAGCAGATCTGTGTTCCAAAACCTGATATTTGTAAACAGTGTAGATGATATTTTTTTTTCATTCTTTTATGTTGAAATGATTGGGTTCTTCCCAGTGTCAGCCTTGCTAATTTGATATATATATTTTTTCTTGATTTTCCTTCTTGCAGAGTTGTTTGCTCTGTATCTAGCAAATGTAATTTCCTGAATAGAAATAAATTCTTTTAGAGCTCCACGAGAAAGTGAACTCCGTTTTAGAGAAGACAGAAGGCTAGGTAGATTGTCTGTACCTGGACTGTTGGAAAGCATTTGACACTGTTCCACATTGAAGTTGGATAGATAAAAGCTGGATCTTGGAGTTGAAATAAGGGCTGCTGGAAAGCATTTGACACTGATCCACGCACAGGAGTTTGGATTAATAAAAAAGAAAGCTGGATCTTGGGGTTCTGGTTGGATTAATGTGACGGTTCCTTCGGTGGAAAGAAAAACGCTTTTGTGGAAGGGAACAAATTTAGGGAGAGGCTTCTCAACGTGGGTTGGGTTTGCCACTTGCTTTCCTTAATCTATGCAAGGAACTTGCCGGAACGAGCGAACTTATACATGAATGTCTTTGCAGATAATGCAAAGGTCATGAGAGAATTAAATGAGCGAGGACTATTGTCTAAACTTGCAAGTGGACTTAGATTAACTTCAAAGTTCGAATATCATCAAGCAGGAAATAGGCTAAAGTAATCTGTGTGTGAGAGGGACTTGTAAGTAACGGGTTACCAGAGCATTACTCAGGTTGATCCAAAAGGAGACAAACTATCTGTTGGGAAATATTCGTTTATTGATTTCTTAATTCTTTCTGATCTGCATGATATTCTTTCGTCTCCATCATGTCTTCATCTTCCCATCTTCCTCTTTTCCCTTTGTTTGATGATCTTCCTATGTTCTTTTCATCTCCTTCATTCCCTCTCTGCATCCTCCTTTTCTCTAAACCTACCTACGTTCCATCATTGTTTCCATCCTTCCTACTTATTCATCATTCGTTTTCCTTCTTCCTTCATGTGTCTTCAATCACGTTTCCTTCTTTTCTTTTCAATCTTTTTTTAATCTACTCTTGATCTTCCATGATTACTTTTCCTACTACATTTTTCTGTCTTTCTCTCTAACAGTTCATTTTCCTTCTACTTCCTTCATTTTCTTTTTACCTGTCATTTTATCATTCTTTCCCATCCCTCCCTTATCAACCCCTATTTCTCCATCATTTACTGTCCTACTTCCTTCATCTACCTTTCATTCATCGTGTCTCCCTGCCGGTCCTTTACTTTCTCCTATTCCTTGCTCCAGTTCGGCTTTCCCTGTCTCTCTCTCTCTCTCTCTCTCTGTCTACGGTGAGACGGGAGCCACCTGCTGACGGGGTCGGTGAAGGTGACCTCGAGTGACGCCCGTCACTCGCCTTTTGTTTAGGGGTCACCGCTTCCTAGGTCATCTATTATTGACAAACACTGCGTTCGTGTGTGTGTGTGGGTGTGTGTGTGTGTGTGATTATTTACTCCTTTGTATCGACGTCTGCGTGTAACTGGGGGCGTTAATTGCGCTCCAGTCCCTCACATTCCTTTCGCAAAGGTGTTTGGGTCCTACAAGGCCACTAGGATTCCTTCCCTATAACGTATCTGATCCTTCCTGTATTGCTGAGAGGATGCTGACTTCCTGTTCTCCAGCTATACCCCTACCTCCGTTGTCTCTCACTCGCAACAGTCTTCCTTATTTCGAGGAACTGGTCTTCTGTTAACGGCGTCTTCGTGACCCTTGAGGAATTAAGAAGCGGGTCGGGGTAGGGGGGTGTGGGGGGTTGGGTTGGGGTGGGGGCTGTGCCCTCCTCCTCTCTCCTCCTCCTCCTCCTTGTCACCCCCCTACTTAAATCTCCTTTTGCTTCTAGTGTGGGCAGTCCGATGGCTCCCCTCTCTCCTCCTCTCTCTCCTCTCCTCACAGTTCACCAGCTCTCTTTGATTCTGGCACCATCCCCTTGAGGCGTAGCTTCGGACACCCTCTCACTTTGCGAAGCCTCACCCCAGGTAGGTGGGGGGGGAGGAGATGACCAGGCAGGTCATGAACACTCTCCTCTTTGGGGTCAAGCAAGTCGTAACATCTTTCCGAACACGAGGAAAACAATTACGAATGTGAGCAAGTGTGGGGACCTCTTCTCGCAGGACTCCATTAATTTGATTTTTCTGAGAAATGACAAGGAATTATGTTCCACTCCGAGGTGAGCTTTAGGAAGATGATTCTCGTGGCTTGTTCACCGTCTATATGATATTCAGAGTCCATCCTTCTTTTCGTTCCTTGCCATCTTGATAACGTTAAGGTGAATTGCGCTACCCAATTATCTGACTCATTTTTGGTACCAATATACGCCTTGCAGGATGTCGTACGCGGGAGTGCGTAACACTGGCGTATGGGTAAGTACCTCTGATGATATGTGTTCGTTGTCTTCTTGTATCAAAACAACTTTTAATCCATTCAAGAAGTGTTTGCTTAATGCCAGCCAGGAATTCAAGCTTTTCCGTCATTTTTTTCTGCCGAAAATGCCCACTTACACTTACACAGTTGATTTAAGTTAGAAGATCACTTATCTATTACCTGATTATCTTTTCTAGTAGCTTACGGACCACGCCTGTCAAATGTCTGCAGTTCAGGAATATTATTGTGCCACTTTTATTCTTCTCCAATAAACACTTTCTCTCTTACACTCTGTGAGCAAATACCCGTCTTCAAATGGTGCCCAACTCCTAGCGGTCTGTCTAGGTTAACTACCCATTCTCCGAGCACATTCCATCTTGCCCAAAGTCACTCTGTGGTTATAATCTCTTCTTGGGCACTCCATCATGTCAGATCTGTCTGTGGTCTCCATACCATCCTAGTTGGATATTGTTGGGGGTGTCACTTCTCATGAAGTTTAAACAGATACAGCTTCCAACGTAGTAACTGATCCTTCACACGTATCTCCCTCTACTTCGGTAGCTGTAGTCTAAATATGTGGTTCTTGAATGATAGTCTGATCTTAGTAAATGCACAGAACAATTTTGGGGGATTCCCTCAGTATCTCTTTCATACTAGATATGTTTCTGGCAACGTATGTGACTCCTGCTCACTACTTCCTTCGCTTTATCTGAAGTACGCGTCTTCTGTAGCTTTTCTGTGATCAGGTCTAAGATCCCTGGGTTGGCTGTGGACCGGCTGCCGCCTCGACCAGGATTCGAACCTGTGTAGGTTTGATCCCAGGCGGCACCATGCATGCTTGACGGCCAGTAACGCTAACCGCTACACCGTGGAGGTCCGTGTGTATGTGTGTGTGTGTGTGTGTGTGAAATAGTGCATACGCATGCCTGTGTGTTTGTCTGTGAATATGTGTGTGCGTTTGCATGTTGTGGATTCGCTTTCATGCAAGCATGCTACGATTTACGAGTCGAAGTGGTCTTCTTGAGTGGGTCAATGATTATAATTACTACAGATGATGACCTCGAAGCGAGGTTGTTGGATCGCGTGAACTGTATTGTTTCAAGTTGACAGTTGAAGGTCAGTTGGGTTTTTTGAAGGTCGTTATGTGCATGGGCCTGACAGCTCTACTCATTTACCTAAATTGCTTTTATTTTTTGTTTATGTTAACTGAGACGGCTCTAGCAACTGAGGCCTTAATCAAGACCTTCTCATTAAAGGTATAAATATATATATATACCCTAGACTGAGCCAGGTACCCATTTTATTGACCAACTCCTTAGGGGGTGGATGAACAGCTGGGTTGACTGTGGACCGACTGCCGCAGCAACCAGGATTCGAACCTATGCCATGCTCGACCCTGAGCGGGCGGGCGGCCCATGAATGATGCGTCACGGTCAGGAACGCTAACCGCTACACCGCGGAAGTCCGTAAATGTGTCGATAAAGTTCTGTTTCACTAAACTCGACGAGTGGGACCCAGAAATACTTTACCTTACTTATAAATCTGACACGCCTCAATTGCTCTAAAGTAATTTTCCTTCTAACCCACTTAGAAAGTGATTAACCCTCCGATACACAACGAATTATAGGCTTCCTACTTAGAAGAGTGTGTTTCCGACACACTTACACAGAAGCGCCATCAGTGCGCATGTCAACAAGACCCGTCAACAGCCTTATTGACGAGCAGATCAACACACCTGTCAGTCACAGGTCATCCCAGAGGCTACAAGGTCTGCAGGTGTGGCCACATTCCGTAGTAGCATGTGTGGCCACACTTCCGGGGCAGCAGATGTGGCTAAACTACTGAAACAATAGGTGTGGCCGTGACTTCAAGACGTCAGGTTTGGCCACACTCCGGAACAACAGGATTGGCCACACTGCAAGGTAACCGGGGCAGAAGCTGTGGCCACTCTACAGAGGCAGCAGCTGTGGCCACATTACAATGGCAGCAAGTGTGGCCATGACCCCGAGGCAGCAAATGTGACCCCCTCAACTCGGGTCAACAGCTATGGCCACATTTCTGGAGGCAGTTTCTTGTGGTCATGACCCCTGGGTAGCGGGAGTGGCCAAGCCCTTGGGACATCTATGGAGGCAGGTAGAGCAACAGTTGCAGCGTCTTGAAGGAGAAGGTGAAGGTGGCTGAGGAAGGTGTCAATCACTCGCCTTTCTTGCAGGGGTCACAGCTTCCCGGGTCACAGAGCGCTGACAAACGTGCCAGCTGTGGGCGCCCCTCTGTGTGTGTGTGTGTGTGTGTGTGTGTGTGGACTGTTTACATGAGGCAAAAAGAAGAGAAAGCAGCCTGGGACAGGGAGTCGAGTTTGACAGCCACCATACCTGGTGTCGTAATTCACTTTGGTCACTAACCCTCCCGACCCACAGGCGGTTGCAGCTCCCTGCTAGGTGGCTTGCTTACTGCCTACCATGTGAGAAATACCTGTCGTTATAACAGTCGTGTTTTCATAGCTGAAATCCGACGACTTTTGCCCTGCGTTAAAATCACAGTCGCTGTGGACAGGATTCGAACCTGTGCGGGCAGAGCCCAATGGATTTCAAGTCCATCTCCTTAACCACTCGGACAC
>JAUUDW010059197.1:0-15527 GCA_032361385.1 Panulirus guttatus
CTGAACGACTTAAATTCATTAGCTGAAGAAGAGAAAGCTAAGTTTATAACTACAATTATTCTAAATCATCAAATGCTTCGATAGCTTTCATCTTAAGTGGATACTTATGGATAGATTCGTCTGATTTCGTTCGTAATAATGGATATAAACTCGTGGGAAAAAAGTTTACATCGATTAAGGTTAGGTACTTTTACTTCAGCAAGATTGTTGACACATGGAATGATTCACCAGTTATAGTATTTTAGAGCAAAATGAATGGAGCCCATAGGATAAACGCAACTTGGGCAGACTAGTGGTTCAACTATTCCATCAATCATTCACCCCGACTTTTCTCAAAAGCGACCACATCTGGGGATCTGATATTAGCAATGTGACACTTAAGGACGTGGTGTGTATACACGGGCGGTCGTGTGTGGACACATGCGTGAAGGTGTGGACTCGAGCTTCGAGGTGCAGTCTAGGGAGAGGAGGCGCCATCATCCACACTCGCTCCCCACCGCTGCTGACGCCCGGGTCACCGCGCCTTCTGCCACGACACACCCGAGCAATATAGTACACACCAGACAGACAGGATATATACCCCATCGCCATACTCTTTTACAATAGACATTCAAACATTTTCTCCCTAGTGTTTATCGTTCACAACAGTTAATTATAGACTTCCTGCCCTACATATGGTAAGATATTCACCTTCATACCCTGCACTTCATCAAATGAATATGACTTGTTTCAAGCATACTCATAACCCCATTCACTCACATTTATAAGTAACTTTAATATTTGCCAAATTCACAATTAGATATTAAACATTCATAGCATAAATTACATATACATACATACGAACACACACACACACACACAGGTGTGAGGGTGGCCTTACCGAAAGGAACTCAGGTCGCCATGGCGTCCACCAAGCCACCATGGGTCGCAGGCGAATTCCACGTTCAGGACAGCACCCTGGTAGCATGTGTGGTGGCTGGGGTGACGACCCTGGTGTGTGGGGTGGTGGCCAGCGCCGGGGTGTTTCTGGGGAAGGCCCCCAGGGGAACCACCCGCAGACTCACGGGAACCAGGGTTCTCTTGTGCTCCTACGTGGCCGCGGGACTAATCCACCAGTTCGGCTTCACACCTATCCTCCTCGCTGCCGTCGTTCACAACAACAGGAGACTGGTAAGGGAGCTAATGTGCCTCTTTGTGACGCCATTGTGACACCGGTGGCCTATTGTGACGCCATTGTGACACTGGTGACCTCTTGTGACGCCAATGACAATGGTGGCCTCTTGTGACGCCAGTGTGACATTGGTAACCTCTTGTACTTAACTAATAACCCAGTTGTACTGTGCGGGGTGTGAGTTTTACACTCGTGACGCCCCATCTTTTGAACACTATTATGATACAACCTCTTGAATTTACGTATGCTGTCTGCATTAACCATGTCCTCAGGCAATCTGGTCCGATCATACACCATTCTTATACTAAAAAAGCATTTCTTTCCATCCTTATTTACAAGTTTCTCACTTAATTTCATGCCTTTTGTGACGCCAGAGTGACACTGGTGGCCTCTCGTTACACTAGAGTGACACTGTTGGTCTTTCGTGACGCCAAAGCGGCACTGTTGGCCTCTTGTGACGCCAGAGTGACGCGCCGCTAATTACGGAAAGCATCTTACTGTAAGTCCATACATACATACACACACACACATTCACTCCCTATCATAGAGCCGGTAAACGTTACCGATTAAAAGTTATAATTTGATGAGCCTGATAATTCTAATGAGCTTAATAACTTTAAACACATGAGGTTAATTGCAGAGGAAAGCAGGGGTGGGGTTAGGAGGGTTATATTGCTCGCGCTACCAATTACCAACTTGGAAATGGCTGTCCAAATGAAGGGCGAGCGCGGCAGAGTAGCTACTACCTACCTGCAAGTTATTCCGACGAGATTTTAGCATGAGAGAGAGAGTTAGCATCCGCCGGAGAGAGAGAGGAAGAGAGACTGTACATGTTCTGTTGCGCTGTTCACCTCCTCCATTCATGAGAGTTAACCCGACCATACCATAAAGGATCTCTCCCTTTCTTCAAATGCAGATGGTCTGCTGAGAACCGTTAATGGATACGTTCGATGATCCTTCTCCAAATGATTGTTACCTGGCTTGGAATAAGCTGCAGGATTATGTATGTAAGAGGGACTTGGGAGTCAACTTCGGTCCTGAACGGTCGCCGGAGTCTCACGTTAGAATGAATAGTCGAGGAGGCAAACTGCTTGCTGGCAAAAGTCAGAACATCGTTCAGGTATATCCGTAACCAGAATGCTGAAATGGAGTTTCGTTTATTACAAAGACAACCTAATTGGCACGCCATCTATTAACCTGCAATTCATTTTAGCTGTTAAAATGTACTGGAGACACTTTCAGGAATCAATCTACTATGGATATGCTAAATAACTGTTAGCTTTGGCTGAAGGTGTTGGAGTGAGTGGCAGAGAGGTTTTGATCCTAAGAGGAACGTCAACACCAGAGGGTTCTACGGCTCCTGACCAGGTGAGTGTTGATCATCTGATATGCTTTGATTAAATGATGCCCTTTGACAAGGCGGTGCGCGTTAGTTAGGCAGTGCGCTTTTGTTTTTAGCAATATATTATTTCGTTTATATGCTTTGTTCAGGGTCCAAAAGTTTGGCTGTCATTTTATGTTCTTAAAAGGTTTCGCTGGTGTGCGAACTGACAGCTGGGGGGGTTTGCGTGACGCCGGCGCGCCGTCCAGGGTAAGAGGGTCTTGTATACTTACTTCACCCCTGTACACAGATAACGACACTGCCCAGATAAGGTCCAAAACTTGTACACACCGCTATTTTTAGCCTCAGTTCTGATGATGCGGTATAGATCTCACGATCGAGCCGGCGAAAACCCCGAAAGGAAGACGTAAACTCTGACACCCAAGATGTTATCTTGCTCATGATAACACATAGCTTGTGTTTATCCAAGGATGACCATGCGAGAATTCCCGTCTTCAGTTATGTCAGCGCAGGTCAGTTGATGGTACTGTATGACTGTTCTTGTGCGACACAGCGTGGGGATGAACTGGAAGGTGACTGGGGACATGCAATACACGGGTCGTCTTCGTCTACAGGAAATGTTAGAGACTGACGGTCATGGGAGATTCCAGAGGGTTTCCTGGGAACAGTGTGGTCACTTACCCACTGACGGATATCGTGAGAGTCTCCCAGGTCTGGAGACTTTACGAGTATTTACCATAATCTCCGGGGAATACGAGCGTCAGGTACACCTGCATGTTGTGGGATACAACGTTAACGTTTATGTACGAAGCATGGAACGCTCACACTGGAGTAGTAGTGACTAGAGCCTCTCCTTTTACCGTTCTTGGATGACATGAATTGGCTAGTTTAAAGTTATTTTTCATACGAGATATCAGGGGTTTGAGGAGGTACATTCTTCATTATCTCTTCTCACCGAGCGTTTTGCACATATTTCAAATCCTTTTTCCCGAAAAAAAATTCCCTCCGGAGAAATGGTCTGAAACACCAGTGCACAAGATATGACATGGGAGCAACTGTATGTGGTGGACAGGTTCGACCCCCTACCATCTTTCTCCCTCTAGGGCCCCAAATCTGTGGATGGGATTGGGATTCTTTATTCATCACGTCCTGTACAACTGACGTCTGTCTTGGCGGGCAGCTGGACCGTCGTATGGGAATTACGCTCGCACAGCATGTCTTGTGGTATGTTCCAGAGCGGGTTTCCATTGTTCCTTGGGTTAGGGGTTGTATTATTATCCTTCAGATGATGGATTTCCGTCCTCTTTGAACTGTTTCCATTGATAATTTTCAGCCGCAGGGCTACTTCGTAAACATTCGCCGGACTTTGAGACGTCGCCTTCTCAGAGTGATGATAGGTGGGTCCTTTTCCTCAGTTGATGGTCGTCACTGTGTCCAACCTATGCCATGGGGCAGATGCTCTACTGTGGGTCGGACACATGGTGCATATACACTTCTGTGGCATGTTTGCCAGGTGGCAGTTGGGCAGGTTGTTCCGGGTACTTCTGACAGGTACGTAATTAACAGTTTGTTTAAGACACGTCTGACGGATAGATAATTGGCAGTTTGTGCCGAGTGCGTTTGATAGTGTGCGAGTCGAGCATGGGATGTTGTCATTCAACCAGGGTATGATAACTGTCTCCAGGCATGGTTTCTGGTTCATAAACACTCCTAGAAACTGGAGGTGCATCACCTTGTTAATGAAGGTATATGTGAAAGGCATTGTATTCCATTCAGAGCATCACATCTCGTGTATTCCACTTGGAGAATTCCATTCGGAGCATTTCCGTGGGACGGTTAAGTATGAAGATTCTACCGATGCTGTTGCCTGGATCATGGTCCTGATAGGGTGCTCCTTGGTAGCATTCAACCCGGAACATTCCCTCGCGGAGATATAACAAGAAGCTACCAACATCATCCATCTTACAGATAGGTGATTTTTTTTTTCATCATAAATCATTAACTTCAGTAAACACGATGCAGTAAAACATGGCTGTGGCTACGGCTGCCGTGGGGCGGACACCCATCGACCAGGTCATCGGCCACGACTCTCATTTCCAGAAATATGTTGCAGTAGCTGGCGGCGACCAAGGCGGCGGAGGGTCTGCGATGTATGGCGGCTACGTTAGCGTGAGGGGCGGAGTGTCGCTCAATGGATCAGAGGGGCGCGGATGAGCCGCCTGTGGGGCTTTACCTCCCCAGTCCTTTGCCTCACCCTTTGGTTCGACTCCCCTTTAATGTTGTGTGTTGGAGAGAGAGCTCCTGCCGGGACTGCTGAAAGGAAACAGGGGTGAGTGCCGAAGGAGATTCCCCTGGGAGAAGCGGAAGCACAGGTAGCGCTGCTAATCTTGCTGTAGTACTGACAACTGATTGGCTGGTGAAAAGGAAATGAAGCGCGCATTTAGACGTCGATGTCTGGTCATGTGTCATAGGATCTCTGATGTGGACACTTGGCGTCTTTACTGTGTCTTTGAAGTACTGTGTTACCTTCTTGGTGGTTGGTTGCTCATGTGCGACTTGGGGGACGTCTAAGACAACTGGCCGCGGCCACCTGGCCGCAGACCAACTCGCCGACATATGGAACTTTTTGTTGACAAAATTAATAAAACTAACCTAACCTAACCTCGCCAGTTTCCCGCGGCGAGTTTAAGAAGTAAGGCTTCAATCAGGTCAAGCGTGGTTGAAGTCAGGTGGCAGGGTGACTGACAGCTGTCCGCGGCAGCCTACCGGACGCGGCCAGTTGTCCCATACGCATGATTCAGCTTTATCAGCATAAAACTACATAAGAAACTCTGAAATTTACCTTCAACCAATCATATAACGCTTACCACAGGAACCTCCACCCCCTTTGCCTCCCTTCCTCACTGACTACGCCCTCAGCCAATCAGCAGAACGCTTACAAATGAAAATCATTTGGAGCATTTTCTCATCCGCTTACATTCGACCACTGGATTACCCCCGTGTACAGATATACTTCTAAATTAGAGAACTGCTGTATTTATAACTTGTTCTCTGTACAGTCATGTAGGTTCCTTATACTTTATAACTTTTTTGACAGGAGATAGAGAGTTGGGCGTGCAGTGTGGGATGGCTGGCGTGGGCGTGGGCGTGGGCGGTGCAGTTGGTGGGCCTGGTAAGCATCAGCTACGAGAGGTACAGAGCCGTCACCAGACCCATGGCTGACCCCCTAGCCACCCGTCTGGCCCTCCTCCTGGCCGGTAGGTCCCTCTACACACACTGTACCACGTCCACATGCTGTACCACGCCCCCTCTACATGCTGTGCCATTTCCCTCCATACACACTGCACCACCTCCTTCCACTCTTTAGTCTAAAACAAAATCTTTTTTCAACACTCGTCCTGTGTATGTCATTTTGTCTCTTGGTTTGTGTAGTTTCTCTTTATTTCACCCACTGGGAGCGGCCATGGGAGACCTACACGACGTAGTGAGATGGCGGGCGGGACTTTACTCAATGGCTGCTCACCTTTGTCCGCTAATTTCCCTAGATTTTGGCGAGACACGACCAAAAGAGTGTAGGGTCACTCTGACCTACCCCTCCCAGACCCAACACCGTGAGGGCGCCCTGGGAGGAACCCAGTGGCTTTCCTGGTGTTCACGGAATCATGAGAAAGGGAACGAGTTCATCATTAACAGTTTTCACCATCTTCAGAATGCGCCCAGGCAGCCAGTAACACTTTCTATCGCCTAGGCAGCCATTAACACTATGTTCTATTGCCCAGGCAGCCAGTAACACCGTTTTCTATCGCCTAGGTAGCCAGTAACACTGTGTTCTATTTTACTCAAACACTGACGGATGCATAACCTTGGTAGTGGTGCTGACATGATTATCATTTTAAGTTGACTTATAATACTGTCATGTTCTCCATGTGGGGTTAGCCTCAGACTGGTTGGTATATTTACCATGAGTAGTTGACGTTCTCCACTGAGTGGCTGCCATACTTGTGCTCAGTGTGTGATGTCTCTGGTGAATGGCTGACGTCCCCTGCTGTGTGGCTGACAGTTCCTGCCGAAGGCTGACATTTTTGTGCTCAGAGTGTGATATGCTCTGATGAATGGCTGACGTCCCCTGCCGAGTGACTGAATGTCTGACGATCTGTGCTCAGTGGGTGACGTCCTCTGCCTAGCAGACAGTTTCAGCAGGTGTGGGTGTGTGTGCAGGGTTGTCGTGGGTGTGTGGGGGCGTGGTGGCCGTCCTGGTGGCTGGGGGTCTGCCACACTCCGTCCTCAAACTCACGTGCAGTCCCACCATCAACGCCAATCGTCAAGATAACCGCGACTTCCTGAAGGCCTTGGTGTTCGTGGTGACCCCTGGAGGCCTGCTGGCATACTGTACCCTCGGTAAGTGGCCAGGTTACATTACCTGTAGTAAGTGGCCAATATATATATTACGTATTGTAAGTGGCCAGGAAACGTAACCTGTGGTAAGTGGCCAGGATATGTTACTTGAGGTAAGGGGCTATAATATGTTACCTGTGGTTTAGGGGCCTGCATACACTACCATTAGCAAGCGACTCAACCAAGATACATTTTTTGGTGAGTGACTCGACCAAGTTGTCCTCACTGAGTGACCTAACTAAACTAGCCTCAGTACGTGAGCTGACAGCTGCCCTCAAAGAAGTATAAACAGGTGAGTGGCGGTGCAACCGTTATCCCTCACTGTGGTTTAGTATCTGGCGTTTATCCAACACATTAGCATACCAATATTTCACTCATAACCTGTGTACCTTCCTTCTGCAGGCTACCTGTGGGTGCGGACCATCGTGGTTGCCAGGCGACAAGGCTGCATCTTCACAGGCAACAATGATGAGGCAGACAGAAAGGCGTCGGACGTGGGTGTGGGGTCATGTGGGCGGTCGCGGTGTCCCTGTCACGGTGAGGTCGAGTTGGTAACGGTTTCCCGCAGCTCTGGCGCCTTCTGTCCCTCCTGCGTCAGCCGCGGCTGGTGGACCATGACTCCCCAGCCACATGACCGCTTACAGGTTAGCCACAACAGGTCAGGCGTCGCCAGTCACCTCCTAGAGGTTAGTTATGACAGACAGGGCAGCCTCCACTATCTACCCCTCGCAAGTCAGTTCTCATAGGTTTGCAAGATAGACACATATAAGGCTGTGCACAATCACCAGTATAAACACATTAATCAACAAGGTTAGGCCTCGTTTACATGACTGTCAATTTGTCACATGAAAAAAAAAACGCGCGGGATAGAAATACGCAGACTTTAATGGGCGCTTTCACATGGGTATGACTGGGAAAATTTCCCGTGGCTATGGGAAGATGCAGCACATCTGCACTGCTAGCACGCAATGGGTATCACATGCCGCGCGTGCTCAAAATGTTCACGTACCGACGGGGCATTTCAGTGGCGGGTTTTCGTTAGGCGAGCAAGTTGTGGTTCATCACTGAGGGAGGGAGCACAGCACACAGTAAAGTGCTTCCGATTATTATCTGTTTTTGGCATTTACAAGTATTTGTGGTTAAGAATATGCATTATATATCCACTTATATATTTAGTGGAGTCTTTATTAACTTTCGTAACCTATTATACTTGTTCCTTGGGTTTGATGAATGATTCGCTTGGTTTTTAAAATTACCCTCGGATGTTTAAAAATTTTCATGAAATATGGTTTGGATTGGTATGCTACACTTCCGAGCACCATCTTCATTCTTTTTTGTATATTAGGAAACGTACTATTGTATATCTTAATCATTTGTCACGCTTTGATGAACCTTATGTAACTAGGATTCAATGCGTGGAGATATTTATGTATTATTAAATATCTCTTATTTCTGAGACAAAGGTATCTAACAATCATCATTATTTTGCAGGCATTGGTACGTCCTCTAGGGCAGTGGACAGCCCCTCTGCTAGTTCACAGTCCATCGTCCAGCCTTGGGAAGCAACCCCCTCCCACTGCCTATGACACCGCCCAGAAAATGGTACTGGCTCAGTCATGGGGAGAGATGGGTGGGTCGCGGTGCCCTTCCCCCGCTCCTCCAGGACATGCCCCCGACCAGGAGGACACCTTCACTCTTGGAGGTGTTTATATAGGCTCCCTCGAGTCTCATATCCGGGTAGGACAGCCTCAAGAACGCTACTGTACTAACCTTTTACATACTACATTTAAAAGCATGACAACCACTGACCAAAGACCATTTTATAATTGATCGCCGTTTCCCACGTTAGCGAGGTAGCGTCAGGAACAGGAGAAGAAAGGCCATGTCCACTCACCATCTTTTATGTCGTGCAAAATATTTCCATTACATTACCGGCATTAGCAACAATTTACAGCAATTTTTCATAAGTCAACTAACTATCTATTGAGAGGAGTCAGTACTTGTACGGTCAAAGAAATACAGACATTAGACAGATTGAATTACTAGATGATAAACATTCGCTTCTTCCCCATTTGTTTCTGTGTTCCTCCACTGGTTATGTTGCAAGAGAAAGGTCTGTGACAACTTTCATCCAGATTTCGGGCACCAGTCATGACCCCCATGTGTCAGTCAGCAGACCTCACTGTCCAGGCTCTACCCCCATCCCTCACAGTATCCCCTTTCCCTCCTGGTCACCCCATCTTCCCTGGTTACTCAAGCTCCCCACAGTTTTTTGTCGTCTATATTTACTTCCACACTGTTTGAAACCATAGCATTAAAATCTATCTTCTTTTTAAGCAAAATCACTAACTTCTACTTAGGTTCACAAGAATTTCACCATGACATTATCCTCAAATCTCTTCACCAGTAACTTTTATTACTGGTGTTCCCTTTCAGACGCACCAGGCTATCTGCAGTGGCCTGAACTATCGAAGCCAGGGTTGCCAGACAGGAGAGATGGAGGCCAGTCCACCTGTGATCGAATGGCGCATGCATCCCAGTGCATCAAGGGAAGAGCTGCCACGGCGCCCCTCCATGGCCCATGTTGGAGTGCAATGCATGGAGCTGTCGGAGGCTACCACACTAAGGTCGCAGACCTCAGGTCTGGGGCAAGTGGAAGGGGATGTGTGTGTGCGGGATGCCAGGGCGCGGATCACAGGACGCACTCGTGTGGAGGCTGGTAGAGCCCGACCTGCCTTCATAATGGCCATTGTCCAAGCAATGTTTTGGCTACCTCTTCCAATAGCATCCCTCACACTTTACTTGATGCATGTGGAGGTTGGATGGGCATGGCAGGTGATGCTGTTAACTCTCTCCTTCACTAGCCTGGCCCCAGCGCTTGCCCCTGCTGCCTTTGTCGTAGCGGCTCGGTAATCACCGCATTGTCATCTTTATCATTACCTCATTACCCCAGGCAGGGATGTATTGTAGAAGAAAATTGTCTTAAGTATTCATGTCTCTAATTCATTTAGTTAACATCTATATATTTAGCACCTTTACTGTAATGCACATACTTAGCTCTAGATGAATGGCTGTACACATGCGTTTCCTTTGTGTTCAGTGTTAATTGTGTTGTGAAACACGCTTACTGCCTCAAATACATATATGACCCTCAGAATTTTCCACAATACACCAGACACCCAACCTAACCAGGGTCGTTTCATTTCCAACTTCATCATTCATCACAAGGTAAGTGATGTTCCTTCCTACAGGGCCAGAGGGCAGGGGTAGAAACATCATCAACAGAGACAACATCCCAGGACCACCCTATGTTGCAATCAGAGCCACCCTTGGACTACCCCACAGTACCGGCAGAGGTACCACCCTACAGTGCTGGCAGCAGCCATCACCCAAGGACCGCTTTACAGTATCAGCAGCAGCATCATCTAAAGACCACCTTACAGTATCAGCAGTGGTATCACCCAAGGACCACCCTACAGTACCCGCAGGGGTACAACCAAAGGACCACTCTACAGTACCAGCAGATGCACCATCCAGGACTACCTGACAGTACCAGCAGGGGCACCACTCCACAGTACCAGCAGAAGCACTATCCTAGGACAGCAGAGGCATCACCCCAAAGCCTACCACACAACACCAGGACCACCCTATAGTAACAGCAGAAGCACCACCCCGAGTGAGACAGGAGTTCTGTAGTGTTACTGCAAGGAAGGCGAGTCACTGTTTGGTCTCAAAATCCCATGGTTATGCGGTTCTGTTGTTGTGTTGAAGTTATTGTAGGTGGGAACAAACATTGCAGAGATCCCATCAGTGGTGACCTTAGGGTTGCTGGTGTCCTAGGCTATACACTTAATTGGGGTCCTTGTTGAGGCTTAATTATAATGATGTACAAGAAAGTCGAACATCTTTTGATTCTAAATTCACTTTTTCCAGTCCATGAAACTACAATTAAAGTACTTTAATACAATATTGAATGTAACAGCAATCAAATCAAATAACAAAAAACACAAAAACTGGGGTGGGGGCTAAAGAGTGGGGCACCAAGCAATCGCTCGATTTGCTATCCACTAAGGACACCACAGGTCCCATGGTTGTGTTTCGAGACCTGCAAGAAAGAGGATGTGTGCCGAACACTCTAGGTTACTCTGCAGGAGAGAAGGTGTCACTGAGTTCCTGTAGTACTGCTGCTGCAAGTGCGATGAAGTGATGCCAATGATATTTTGAACTATGAGAAAAAAAAGAGTGCTAAGAATTATACTTGGCAGTCTCAAGACCACATAAGTACTCAACATGTGGAAAAAAACTAGGCAAATCTAGCACTGACGATACAATACATGAAATAAGCCTCATGAGAGAAGTGAAGCTTCTGCCAGGTGAATCAGATAATGTTTTCTCTGAAGAAATGTTAAGCAGAAAGAACATGAAATAAGTGAATCTAAGCAGATAAAATAATAGCCACTCACCTGATAATGAAAGTTTGTGGTACATCGTTTTGAAAAATTAGGAAACAACAGCATTTCCCACCGCCCTAACAGGTAACTCCTTTTGATATCATTGTACATACCTGTCCATCTACGAGCTAATTACTCACAATCTTTACCTTCAACATATTGCCAAAACTAGAGATCTTGAATACATGCAGAAGTTCTAACCTAAAATTAAGCAGTATATTCATGCTGACATCTCTTAATTTTGCCACTAAGCAGGCTGAAAGTGCTGTCATTGTGATCCAGCCTAATGGTAACAGATTAAAAAGAATGTTACAATATACAATTCGGTATCTACCACGAAAACTGAACAGAACTATCCTAGATACCCAAAGTTCAGAATTTAACCTGCTTGCCTCCTGCAGCAGGAACAGAAGAGGGGGCCAGGTGAGGATTTTTTCCTCTAAGGCTCAGTCCTCTGTTCTTCAAGCTACCTGGCTAATGCGGGAAAAGGCGAATATATTTGAATTTTTTTCACATATATTCGCCATTTCTCGCGTTAGCAAGGTAGCCTTAGAGGGAAAATCCTCACTTGACCCCCTTCTCTGTTCCCTCTTTTGGAAAAGTTAAAACAGTAGGGGAGGATTTCCAGCCCCCCGCTCCCTCCCCTTTTAATCGCCTTTTACGACACACAGGGAATACGTGGGAAGTATTCTTTCTCCCCTATACACACTATAATTAGTTCACATTTATTGTTGCTCATCTTCATTATCTGCATTCTTACTTCCTAATTATGGACATGTTCTGCAACATACCTTGTGAGTGTGAATGGAAAACCTGGAGGAGGTGAAGTGTTCTGGATACTTGTGAGTGGAAATGGAAGTGGATGGCACCATGGAAACTGGGTAGGTGAGGGAGTCTAAAGTCCAGGGTACATTGTGAAGTATATGGAAACAGAGGTCAGTGTCTTTGGCAAAGTAGTTGGATTAATGCAAAGTATGGGCCACAGATAAGAAAGTACAGAAGGGGGTGGATAAATAAGGAATGGAATGCTTAAGGGCAATATACGGTGTGAGGAGGGCTGATCGAGTAAGAAATGACAGGGTAAGAGAGTAGCGTAGTAGTAGAAGAGTATAGATATAGAGTTGAGAAAGCTGAGGAGAGTGTACTGAAACAGACTGGACAATTGGAGAGGATGAGTAAGAAGCTGATTAAGAGGGCATACATGTGAGAAGTAGAGGTGACAAGAAGAAGGGGGAGACCAAATTGGAGATGGAAGCATGGAGTAATGATATTTTGAGGGACTGGGGCTTGAGTATGCAAGAGGTGTGAGGCATGTAAGGGAATGAGCAAATTAGATTGATGTGGTATACAGGAGGCAATTTTCTGTTAATGGGCTGAACCAGGGCATATGAAGGAGTCAGTGTAAATTGAGCAATTAAGGTCATTCTTCATCTGATCCTAGCCATAACATGCTACCTAAGAAATAGTGGGCAAATATGAAGGAAAAAAATATTGCAACACTAAACAAGAGAGAATGCAGTACCCATAAGTAACTACATTAAGATTTTGCCATGATGGGGAAGATAGCACATAGCAGTCACTCCCTGTCTTGCCTGCTGGATAATGTTGCTTCACTTTACCATAACCCCTCTACTCACTGTATTTCTAAATTGTTGATTAATGCTATTTTTCTCAACAGCTACTCCTTTGGTATTATCTATTCTAGATTCATCTGGCATTGTCTTCACCAGTAAGTCTACTCTTTATTTGACTGTGAACCACTCCATATATATTTCTTAGTTCTCCTGGTAATGCATTAAATTATTTTTCCAACTTCCTAACCATGCATTCATTTACCTATGTTTTGTATTGTTTTAGCATGTTCTCTGAAACTATCCAATGTTTGTGTATCTTCCATGCAGAGTTACTTTCAGGTTTAAAACACTGCTCTTCAGTCCTTCAAATTTCTGCAAATATCTTTCTCTTCCCCTTTCTGGACTATACAATTCATGTTGTTTCAGTCACTCAAGGTGGGTTACATGCTCCAGTCCATCAATTTTGCTTGTAAAGTGTTTCTGTTTGCTTATAAAGTGCTTCTGTGTGCTCTTCAACTATTCAATACAGCTATACTGTTTTACTTCTTATACTGCATATAAATCAAACATCAAGAAGGAAAGAGAGAATGTCTTCTTCACAAAAGCTAAGTATGAAAAATTTATCAGTGCTGTTTCATGATAAAATACCCTGTTGCCTGTGACTGCAACATATAACATGAAATCAATCTTAAGTGAAATTAATGACAAAATATACTATCCAGTGCTATACTCAGTGTGTCCCAGGTATGCAAGTGATTAAACAAAACTTCTGTGAAACCAATTCAACATTACAGTATCTCATGACTGTACTATCTTTCAGCTTACTTGTGTCCCAATTATTTAACATGTTCAAAATATCCAGATTAGATAACTATATCAATATAAAACATCGTCTTTGAAATTAATCAATTCTGGATCTTCACCTAATCTTAGTATATACAATTTCTATCTTGATTTATACACTTCCAACTGAGAAAATAAATGTTAATATCATACCTAATTCACAACTAGAAACTCATTCCTAACACATAATCAGTGTCCAGAGATGTAACCTGTTCCTGTTGCTCATGCTCCAATGACTGACCCTGAAGTTTTAACACAACAGAAGCTATATTACAAATGAAACACCTCTTACAGAGTTGTAACAATCAATGTACAACATACTATACAACAAAGTTCTCTTAAAGTAAGTCTGGACTAGAATAGCTTCAGTATCTCTCTGTTAAGCATCATCTTCATTTGGCCCTCCAATTTCACACACCACACTGCTTCCTAAGCAAATCATTCTATTTCTTCAAAAGAGATGGTTGGTAAAACTAAAATAATACAAATATACACTAATGCCAAAAACTTTCACAACTCAGACTACAGTCTCCTTGAGTTTGATTATGGTTTAAACTCTCTATAAGGTCTTCCTGAATAATAACCCCAATGTAGAGATGACCAACTGGCTGTGATATACATAAGCTATTCACACCAATCCAAGGATCCACACTGAAAATTCAGAATTTTCTTGTAACAGTAGGTAGGGAAATTAACTTGTACGAAAATGCAAGTTAAATAACTGTATAATAATGGACTCTGGCTTATGTACAGTATGAAAAACATATTTCTATACAACAATCAGTAAATAAAACTTTTATGAAAAACATAAGAAATACAAGTACATATCAACTTCATCTACAAGCAATATGAATATATATATCAACCTCATTTATAAGGAAAAAATTCTATCATAAAATATTACCAGTCATGAGATACAAGTACAGCAGCGCTAAATAGCCACAAAATGCAGAAGCATACTCTTTGCAGGAAAATGACTGTAAAAAAAATAAGGTTAATACAGACACCATAACCCACATGACCAAACCTTTGCATAAAAGCTACTTCACTGTCTAATGAGGTAACTTTACATTACCATACATAATTTTCATTACACATACTATAAAAATTGCTTTCCAAATTAAGAGAATTCATGATAATTAGAAGCACAAAAAAACATCATCTTATGCACTGATTACAGGTTATCTATTTTTTGTTTGATGGTTGTAATGACCCTTCCATGCGAGGAATTCATATCATAATAAACATGTTTCCTTAATGTTAATCATAATAAACTTGTTTCCACAATGTTTACAAAAGGTCAACAAAACAATATATACATTTTTTCGTATGATCAGTATCCTTTCTACTTCGCGAATAGAAATATTAAGTAGGAGAAAAAATTACTATAATTATTAAATAAGGAGAAAGCTGAGCAAACTCTGGCAGCGGAGTGAAAATCTGAATAAAAAGAATACGAAATAAAATGCAGATATTCCATTTAGCTAAAACTTATATCAAGAACAGCAGCAACTAGCAAACAGAACAAATGCTTACTGGAACTATTTGATAAGGTCTCAAAAACACAGCCCTAGCAGGCAAGCAGTACTTTGCTGAAGGCACTCTTAATGGCTTCTCATAGATACTCTCCTCCCTCGCTCACATCCCGACGAGCGACGCTGTCGGTCTGGTATTGGAGGGAAGCGGCGGCTGAAGAGTCTCTCGTGAGGTTACCTCAATGGCATGACAGGACGACCCTTGGGTACTGTGAC
>JAUUDW010059419.1:8810-20192 GCA_032361385.1 Panulirus guttatus
TTAAGTCATTCAAGTAATGGCTGTATATATGTGCTTAGACTGACAGTATGTTAAGGAAATCATATTGTCATATGAATAGATGCTGTGTGTCATGACTGGTAACATTAAAACTGGCGTATCATGACAGTCTTCATGATGAGTGTCTGTAGTTATACCTTAGGGCACTACTGACTTCCACAAATTTAGCATAAATTTTTACTTTCTAAATAAGTCCACAGTAAAGACGCATTTATTGCTTTACTAACCAAGCGTCTGCAAATCTATAGTTTAACATTCATTTGCTGTAAACAACTTGCTTATTTACAAGATGATGATTCAGCTTGAATTATGATCATGAAGTTTCAGACATTACTGTTAAAGTTTGCAGATTATTCAGATACCTTTATTCCCACAGTTCATTATTACAACTACCTGGCCGACGCGTGGCAGACCAGCTTCGTTCCTCGCACTAGATTCGCCTCCGAGTACGGCTTCCAGTCCTGGCCTTCGTTCAGGTAAGGCAGCAAGGACACAGTTGTGAAGTTTGTGTCAATTACTGTACGGATTATTTCATGTGTCGTAGTATTATTGTTTTTGTAAAACAAACAGCCTGGCAGAAGTTCTTACATGGAAATATCACGGTACAGTAGTACGAGAAATTGGTGACAAAAAGCAAAGAACGAGAAAGTCGTTATCATCTTCCTCTGGAAAGAAGTGCTTGTACTGAACACAAGACTGACATGGGCTTATGGTGAAGCTTTACACGTACCGTGAAAAAAATGCGAAACATTTTGAAGTCAATACTTCACTACTACTGGAGAGCAGACAGACAAGTAGTGTTTCACTGCTGCTGGGAGCAGACAGACAGGTAATGTTAAATGTAGATGGCGTGCTAGTTGGACTTGGAATCCTGAAGAACAACAAACTACGGAAGATAAAGAAAGATGTTGAAATATGGCCGTTCTCTTTCAAGAGAAATCACCACTGTGAGACAAGTTTTTGTCAAGTAAGAATTGGTCATAATATATTAACGTATGATTACTCAATGGTGAGGAGGCCTGGCCCAGTATGTGACACCTACAACTGCTACTCCTCTCTCCGCTGTGGCGTAAAGATATGCAAGGAGCTGAATTCATAAGTATAAGAGTCATTTCACAATGGAGTGATAACCCCATAACTGGTGAGGTGGAAGCGAGAGACCTTAGAAGGCATTAGAATTTCTAGAGAAGGCATAAACGTTCTGCTAAAAGACCTTTACCCATGTAAGGTGATAGTCCTGGTGAATTTCTACTGGAGAAGAATGGGCTGGAGAGAGACACTCAACACGCCTTTCGAAATGCTCACTTTGTCGCAGGAGAAATTCCAAGTGCCAAGATAGCAAGTATTGTACCATCGTCGCCGTTAAAGAGGAGAACGGAAAGTTTTGATGAACAACTGACCCGTCCCTCTCATGATTTTGGTCTGGAAAAGATAATTAGAATGCAAATAGATGACTTCTTGCTTAAGCGATAGGAAGAGGGATTCAGAGAAAGAAGGTCATTCGTAACTAAACTTTTAAGTTGTGTGAGAGGTCGGAATTCTTTTGGCCCATAAACCGTGAGAGGACGGGCTCCGTTTGGCACGGAAGAAATCTACGGATGTATTACGTGTTTAAAGCTGAAAAGATGAGGCTCAAGAGATGAGGCTTAAGAGAAGGGGCATAAGAGATGAGGCTCAAGAGTTGGAGCTTAAGAGATGGGGCTCAAGAGATGAGACTCAGCAGAGGGGTCAATAGATGAGGCCCAAAAGATGTGGCGCTAGAGATAGGGCTCAAGAGATGGGGTCTACCGTCCCAACTCTCTGTATCATCCTGTCGTCTGATGGCTTAAAGACACACTACACTATAGCCGCAGACTATGTCCTGTGTTCTCTACTCTTTTTGTGTCATTAGGATGGCCAGTGCCTTTGTTTATATCTCTACTAAAGAGAACAAATGTTAAATCACTACTGAAAAGAAATGACAGTTAAAATCCTCAGTGTAAAGACCAAACCGATAATTACATGTTGATTCATTAGAGTAATGACTTTCTAGTAAATTAATCCTGCCAAACCTCGCGTCATACAGGTTGATGAGGGAGGTGACAACAGAAGAGGACTGGGACAGGGATTCTGCTATGATGTACCATCGGCAGCATCACCCAGGAGGCCAGGAGGAACTTGCTCTGCAGATTGGCCTGCACATGCACATGCCACCCCGGGATGGCAGTCTGCTGTCGTATCAACATTATCTTTACCTGGGACAGGTGGGTTGGGGTCAGCAGCAGTAACTTTTTTTCTCACTGTTTTTAAATGTCTAGAAATGTAAAGAAAGTCAAGATTTACGTACATCATTAAGAGATTTCTAAGTACTGCAAATCAAGGATTAAAATCAAGCGTTTTCAGACCCAAAGATGAGAAAATATCCTCATTGAAGGTCACTTTTTTCCATTATAATAGCAAAATATAGACTTCTTTCTGTATTCAGGGAATGATATGAAAATGAAAGTGCAATACTTTTCTGGTGTAATCACATCATTTTGGGGCAGAGGAACCTTTGCATTTCTTTCTAGATTTAATGTCTGACCTGATTCTTCATGTGGTTGTCAAACATGTCTAAACAAATCCGAATGGATACACCTGTTCATAGTGCTACATACAACAGGGTACTGCGGGTGTGTGTAGATCTGACTCGAAGAGGAAGAAGGGTTATACGGGGAGAGAGAGAGACAAAACGAAGAAGAGAATTGCAAAGCTTAACTGCTCCAAGGAGATGGAGATATCCTGGTGGTGGGTCAGTCGTCAATTGGTTGGTCTCCACACAAAAACTGTGGGAAGCAACAGCCAAGCAACATGTGTTGGGCACGGAAACCATGGCAGACATCTCAAGAGAAAGTGACCAAAATATTATCTGTAGAACAGAAAGAGAGCACTAACATCATGGTACATAGGAAGGGAAGGTTGAAAAAAGGTGATGCCGGGAGAATTAATGAGACGGA
Source organism: Panulirus guttatus (assembly GCA_032361385.1). Taxonomy (NCBI): domain Eukaryota; kingdom Metazoa; phylum Arthropoda; class Malacostraca; order Decapoda; family Palinuridae; genus Panulirus; species Panulirus guttatus. The sequence continues at coordinate 11,804 of JAUUDW010059419.1, forward strand.
AGGCTTGTCATTCCCCTGTGGTTAGCAAAGAGATGCGTCTTTTGTTCTTCTTTGCAGAAAATGATTTGTCATGTTGCCTGAACATCACACATGCCTATGAATATATCGAGATATTTATGTGTGAATGGATTCCCAAGTTATCTGTAGATCATAAGTTAGATCGAGCCAAGGCCAATGGCAAATGGACCACGTGAGAGCTATAGCATCACGCCGCTTCCTTTACCTGGTAGGGAATCATGTCTACACTGTTTGTATGGGCGACCAGTCAGAAGTAATCACACCCATACATGTCTTAGTGGTAGAATGCCGGAAGATACTGCTTGGCAGGTCGTATAAACGTGCCACACATTTGGCACTCTTCTAACCACAGCTGTAAGGTAGGGTCATTAGAGCTCTGTTTTCAACTTCGAAACCAAGATAAGAAGAATGTCTGCGGTGTAATGCATTTCTGTATCGGTCCAGGTGCTGGTTATATCATACCTGCTCCACCCTTACTGTCCATCATGCAGCATTGGGACGCCCCATTTTTCTTTAACGTGTGCTATCTCCAATCTGTGCACGAGGACATATGCATAACTTACGTTTGTGGAAACCATGAGAGGGAGGAGAGCATTCCATCAGTCCTGACAGCCAGCCTTTCTGCTCACCACCATAGCTGTGTAAAGCGACGTTATCTTTGTAAACTGACCCATGAGCTGGTAGGCCTTGTACAGTCACAGGTCGACTAAGTACGCTGTTTTGATGTGTGAAGAACCAGAGGCCAGTGATTGCCCTTGGAAGTCATCAGTAACTATTGAAGTGCCCACAATGGAAGACCTGAGAGTTTTTTGAAGGACTGTGTGCAGTCTAGCACTATATCGCTGCACAGGTCAAGCAGCTTAGTAATTCGCTGCATAAGCGTCTTAGCAGCCAGTATATTGCTGCCAGCTGAGTGTTCTTCAGAAGAACAGCTTCTTAATATCATTTTATTTTAATGTGAGTGTGTGTGTGTTCTCTCTTTGTACTGTACAGGAAGGGAGTTCTACGCTCGTGGAGCACCATCTCTTGAACATTCTCTGCTATTATCCTGCTTCTAACATTCATTTATGTTGTTTCCATATATGTGTGTATGATTCTGTGTATGAGGCGGGCTGGGTAAGGCGTTTTCCTAGAGTTCATCCACGTCTGTCTTATTCTTTTTCATTCATTTCTATGAAAGTTTAACTTCTCTTATTTTACCGTAATTGTTTTGGTTGTCTTACCAGGTTTGGCTCATGTTAGTGTTCACTATATGCAGTAGACAGTAGTGTTAACTACTTATAAATAAATGACGTTACGTTCCCAGTCCAAGAAATTTTACAGGATGATTTTTGTAATTGATCATTTCTTCGGTATCCAGCTGTGACAACAGCTCACCACAAAACTAGATCCCAGTTTTTACTGACATAGACAACAGGTATCGTCTAATGCTGATTGCGATGAATGTAGTCAATTGATGGACTATATGTCACTGAATACATTTACTTACTTGATTGGTTGACTAATTTTGTCAAATGCCATCAGCATCCTTGACTCTTACGCAGTTGTTCTTCTTTGTCCTCATCCTGGGCAACAGACAGACAATGCCTCCTCTGTAGTCCAGGTGGCGAGACACAGGAAGAATAAGCTACTTCACCTGGGAATATCCCTGATTTCCTGGAACTCTACCTGTACACCTGTTAGTTATTACTTAACACCGTTCTTGAGCCCTTATAATGATTGACACCCCCTGATTAACATGGCGGTGTGACACCCCTGATTAACATGGCAGTGTGACACTCCCTGATTAACATGGCAGTGTGACACCCCTGATTAACATGGCAGTGTGACACCCCTGATTGACATGGCAGTGTGACACTCCCTGATTAACATGGCAGTGTGACACCCCCTGATTAACGTGGAAGTGTGACACCCCTGAGTAACATCACAATGTATATACTAAAAAAAATACAAAATCCAAAGCTCAATTTTCATAATCATTCTTACCTTGCCATAGATCCACCAGGCAGTAGCTGTAAAAACAGAGACAGAGTTCTATCGTCGGTGGATGAGCGAATTGGCAGTAAATGGGGAAGGCTACACCAGCGGGGCACTTTACTGGCAGCTCAATGACATTTGGCCAGGTGCCTCCTGGGCCTCTATTGGTAGGTGATGAGGAGCAATATTCAGTTAATGTGTTCAAGTGACAATGACTTTATTGTAATACAAATACCATTTTAAGGACGTAGGACCCTAGTCAGTGAAATAATTTGTCTTGTTATGATATTGAGATACGTGTTCTGATTCCTTCAGAGTACGGTGGTCGTTGGAAGATGTTACACTATTATTCCAAAAAGTTCTTCTCTCCTGTTTTAGTTTCTCTGTATCGAGTTGAGGATCAGGTAAGTTTTAACAGTATTCGTATTTGTCTGGTAAACTGTCTGATACCAGACCTTCATATTCTGTTTAGCATGCAAGCTCCAAGCCAACTATATGTAGAACTGGATTTTTTTTTCTTTATTTTCTAAATGACACGCTTACCAGTGAAGCTGCAAAAATGTCTTGGAGAATATCAGCCTGTGTTTGTGTGTGTGTGTATTTTAGGGTTATGAGACAGAGTGTATGTTAGGTGATGTATTAAACCATTTTTTATGATGATACTGTATGATTGTTATGTCTCAATAGGTACTTTTCAGTCTTGTGTGGAAATTGCTCACATATTTGTATAACGTTTTGCTGCACTTATGATTATTCATCATTCCAAAATGACTGTGACGTTTACAGAGATAATTTTGAAAACTGGTTATATTAATTTTTGTTTTTGTTATATGAAATAGACTTTACAAACATTTTATTTATGACATACATATTTATGTTGACTAACTCCTGTGTACGGGAGGAAGTTTCATGGTAACATCAGCTTCTTGTCAGAGAGACAGTCTTATCGAGTTTTAAAGTCAAATTTGGACAGTTGATAAGTCGGATTGTGTTCGGTTTGACTGTCAAATAAGTAATTGAAACCAGAATTCCCCAAGATGTGAAAGTAGTATTCACTGTCAAAAATATCGAGACCCGACACGATTTCCTTTCCATTGCCCGGTGTACAAATCACGAGATTGGATCGACTGGCTTATCTCACGAGTGGGGCAACACAGGGTTCAGTCTTAGGACCCATCCTTTTTGTTATCCACATAAACGGTCAGGAGATGGGTATCACCAGCAGAGTTTTAGACTTTGCTAATGACACGAGAGTAGGAAATAAGGCCCAGTCAGAGGAAGGCTGCTTAAGGATTCTAAGTGATGTGGACAGTGACATTGGTGAGAGACATGTGATTTTTTTTTTTAAGTTGAAGGCTTCAGTCACGGAAATGGACGTCAGTGTAGACAAAGTAGTGCACATTGTCAAGAAAATATTTGTTATAGATATATAATGCTTCGTTAGCCACTATTGATTATAGATGTAAAATGTGAAGTTAGCCACAATTGATTATGGATTTTATATTTATGGTGAAGGCTCCAGTCACGGACAAAAGTCCACATCAAGGCCGGGCCTTAAGTGAAATATAGAGAGGTAAATGAAAGGGAAAAAGAGGAGATAAGGGAAAATATTTAGAAATTTTGAAGGAAGTGAAAAGCCTGTCTTTTAAAATGTGCCAGATCATAATTATTGGGAAAGAAGTGAAAGGGTAGAGAGTTCCAAAGCTTCGACGTGTAGGGGAAAAAACAGTTATCAAAATGGCCCACCCTTGAACTGCCAACGGCCACACAGGAACCACGAGACGCAGCAGCTTGCGTGGTCTAGCTAGTGCTGGGGGTACACAAACAGCCAGCTCTCGGGAGCAAAAACCAAGGTAATACATATAGACGAAGGAAATAAACTTACATCATGGCGTAGGGAAAGCAGATCAAATTTTAACGTTAGCCTGGGAGAGTTTACAAGTAGGAGCACTCATGACTCAATTCTGTCAAGTGAGGATGCAGAGCTAGAACCCCAGATGTGAGAGCAGTACTACATACAAGGAAGGATCATTCCTTTGTAAGATGGAGCAACTGTTCAGAAAATAAATTTTGGCATCTAAACAGTACTCCCAGTTTCTTAAGAGGCAGACGTAGCTATTTCCGTAATGTGGGGTTTCCAAGAAAGAGTGAATGCTACAGTAATACCCAGTATGTTCACTGAGTCGGTAGGTGAAATTACAGAACAGTCAAAGGAGATACGAGAGTTGTAAGGAGTTTTCGATAGGAAGATGGGTGAAAACTGGGTCTTGGAGGCATTAAACTCAAGCAGATTTCGTCAGCCCCACTGAGATATCTTGTCCAGGTCTAAGTGTATTTCAGAAGTTGTGTCGAGACGATATGCTGATCGAGTGAGAGAAGGGACAGAATTGAAGGATGTGGATGAATGTAGTGTTGAGTCATCAGAGTATGGGTGCATTTGGTTATTTGTGGAAGAGAGGAATTGCTGATAAAAAGGAGAAAGTGTACGAAACAGAACAGAACCATAAGGGACACCGGTGTTGATGGAGAAAGAAGGGGTGGCTGATCCATCAACAACCATAGAGATAGATTGGCCGGAGATGAAGCTAGATATGAGGGAGCAAAGTTAGGGAGGGAAGCAAGAAAAGGGTTCCTTAGATATGAGACCTCGATGCCACACCGTGTCAGAAGCTTTGGATATGTCGTGGTCAACTACATAGGATTCTCCGAAATCTTTCAGGAATGATGACCAGACATTAATATGATAGGAGAGAATGTCACCAGTGGATCTCGCCTTATGGAGCCATACTTGTAAAAATAGAGAAGTGTGTATATAGCCTCATCGTCCTTATTTCCTAGAATTAATCTATAATGCAGAAATAGAATACCGTATATTGATTGATCTCGAATGTTTTGCTAAACGAAGGAAAACGTGATGCAGTGTTGAGAGGTTAACACAACTATCTTTCACTTGTCACGCATATTAACCCATTTTTTTTTTTCATGTTAGAAGTTGCATCTGATAATTGTCTCACAAAGCGAAATTAGCAGTTTGAAATAAATGAAACATCAGATACATTTTCGGCAACTTATTTATTATATCTTAACTTTTGCAGCTGAAGGTCCACATTGTGAGTGACTTAACGGAAGATGTGCCACTCGTCACCTTGATCATCAACCTTTATCGTTACGACCGCAGAACACCTGTACATTCATTCAACAAAACTTTATCTGTGGTAAGTAGAAAAAAGATAGTTCACTGACAAACTTTTTTTTAACAGAGTGGGAATATCTATTGCTTTTGCTCCTTATATCTATACCCATTGTTCTTGTTCCTTATGTCCATACCCAGTGATCTTGCTCCTTATATGAATACCTTCTTGATCCACATGGGATGGAACTAGAACTTCACGTTCAGAGAATGATGCTAGTACTTCAGCTTCTCAGAATGAAACTCAAAGCAAATTACATTCTCGCTTGCACCATACCGCTATGCAGCATAGGAATTGGCCCCAACACTACTAAGCAGGTAGTAGAAGTCTTAAGATAACGGTAAAAGCTCTTTCACTTTGCACTTCAGTGAAACAGTAAGTCCTCATGTTTTGAAGCAAACGGATTTGCACATAAGCTTCAAATCAGAGTCTCAAATGAAATCTGCAGATATATGTATAAAGCATAAATGTATGATCATGCTGTTGGAGAAACCCTTGAGAAGACTGTCATAGTAGAATCGTAGTCTAACAGAAAGTAGCCTAGAGCTGTCTGTTTTCTTTCCTAAGTGAAAGTGGGCCAAATATGAATTAAACAATCATAAGAAATGATGGATGTTAAGAGACGTTTTATTTTAGTTCATGTGATATAAGTTGGTGACAGCAATGTAATAACGTAAAGTCTGTGAACATACATTTGGCTATTGATGTCAGAAAAGAGATTCACCGCATCTTTGGATATGCCACTGCAAGAGGTAAAGAAATTGTATTTACTCATTTAGATGAGGATGTGAAGTAGCAGACTTTCCTGAGGTATGTACTTTTCCACAGTCTCTCACCAAAAGTTGTGGGGAAAATTATTGATCAATGCAGACATTTTTAGAGGAAATCGTTGGAAGAGAAAACAAAATCTAAGACTGCCCGTAAGATTTAGTTTTCAAAAGAATCCAAGCAATATTCCAGAACAAAACTATAGTTGACCTGATCTTTTGAAGTCAGACTCCAGATTACATAATTGAGCTGCTTGTGGCTGAAGTACCTTTGATATGTGTACCTAGTCAGGAAGTGTTCATGTCTGATTTATGTGAGCCCATCAAACTGATACAGAAAAATTGGACTGGAGGTGAAGCTTAGTCAGCATTTGGTCCAGGTCAGACTGCTAGCAAAGGCTCAACACTGGACATTGTTGGAGAGCACCGAACACTTGGCCACGAATTTGAAGAAGTTAATGCTGCAAAACCAGGAGCACTTGTGCAAGGAGCAGCAGCAGTACTACTACACCTTGGTGAGCTCGCTGTAGAGAGAGCACTTATCAACAAGCCGAAGTCTTCAGGGTTAAGTTCAGAGCCAGGATCGGAATAAGAGGAGAATTTTACACAAACTTGCACAGGATTTGGAAGGGATAACACAATATGTACTGGATCTCTGGCTGTGCCCCTTTGAGGCCAGTTCATTGACACCCTGGAGAGTGTGGCTTTTGAGGGACAGGTCAAGCATGCCGGACCAGCCTCTCTACAGAAAGCCTTGGCCAGCACGATGAAATTTGCGTCCATCATACAGTCTGGTCTGGATAGACCAACCATTCATGTGAGATAGCTTTCAGGGCAAAGAGGACAAGTGTCTACAACCTGAGGGAGATTACCAACATCATGCATCAGCACCTCTGTAAGAATGGTCAACCATCTGATACATCTGAAGGAAAGATGCACTGAGCGAAGGCCGGGAGGAACTGTGCTGCCACTGCAGTATAGCGGCACTCTGGAACTATAAGAGCAACACATAGGACCCGTGAGATCAGCTGGCAGGTGGGGAACATTCAGTCCACAGGTGACAGTGAATTGTAAGATTTTTGTCAGTGGCGCAGTGACTCCAGCCGCAGACTTTCTGCCATCAGATGCACCATGGGACCAGTGCATGCTGGAGGCTGCTGACTGGCAATGTGCACATCATGAAAATGTCCAGGGAATGTACAGCTGCTCTTTATGAACATAGTCGTCATTCATTCTGTTTCCTCATCCGACATGATCCTGTAGTATCCTATGAGTGAAGTGTCTAATCGCAAATCCTTTTTTGGCTGGACCTGGAGATCTTAAGATGGAGAAGGGCTTCCATGTTGAGAAGGTTCCCTTAGATATTATCAAGCCTCAACCATATAGATTCTGACCACGAAACCCACTGGCATCCCTCCATTTTCTTAGATTTTTTTTCTGCATAGACGCTGTTTTGTGGGCAAGATTAGGCCTAACGCTAAGGGATAATGGTAAGTCGGACGTTATTATACAAGCAGATAACAGAGCAGTCTTTCGTGATGGTCACTGCGACTCTCAAACCGAAGATTGTAAGGAAAGGAGACGCACCAAGATGGTGTGAGGAGGTTGGCCAGCTGGTGTACAGGAAGTGTCGGCCAGTCCTCTGCCCAGGGATGTACCAGCACACCTTCCTAAGTTGTACCTCAGTTACTGCGATCACCTGAACTCAGAGCAAAACAACAACACAAATTGCTGAGGATCTGTAGTGAATGGGAGGAAGGTCGAACAAGCAAGCTGCAATGCAGAATAAAAGAAGGGGTAATTCAGAAGGTAAAGAGGATTGCTGGGACAATAGGAACGTGCAGGGAGAGTACCTCAGGTAAGGAGGATGGCTGAGGTCATAGGTAAGGTAAGGGATCTCCGTTTTAAGAACATTTTCATATTTTCTTTTGTTTACCTTTTTAGAAAGATAAGAATAAGTCTTCCTTCCATCTTCACTCTAAGATACATTTTCAGCATTTATGTATAGTTTATCTTCATGATGATGCCTCTATAGCCTGCAGGAGAAGCCAAGCTGGTGGCTACCTTAGATATGTGGCAAGACTTGGAAATGAAGACACTCTGTCAGCAAGATCTTTATGATGAGGTAGACGTTTGTTTTGTCACGTGCCATCTTATGTCTACTGATGGCTTGCCAGCAGCTCCAGATAATTTCCTTTTCATGGGGAAACCCAAGGATGCCTTCCTGCCTCATTCTACCATTAAGGTTGGTATATGGGTATCCAGAAAGCCCTCAGTCTTATAGTGTATTGCTGTTTTCTTTCCTATAAGTAATCTTCAATAGTTTAACATGTATTATATCCAAGAAGTAGATATATCTTCTTAGATATCAAGAGAAATACAGTTGTTTTTATCTTGTTGTGATGGTATGATAAAAATTAGTGCTCTAAAGATTTA
>JAUUDW010059420.1:0-16474 GCA_032361385.1 Panulirus guttatus
GTAGTGAATGCTGAAATTCCTGAGGTAGAGGATCTCAGCTGGCAGGTGAGAAGATGTCACACTCTCATGGCAGGAGTTTCGACAGTCGAAGAAAGATAAAGAATTTGTAGAATTTGGAGAGCAATAGGGAAAACAGAAAAGTTTGGCAGCTGGGAGACAGACCATGAGCCACGTAACATCTAAGTTTGCGGACTCAGGTCCTTGAGAAGTACAACAGGTGTGTTGATGTTGGAATAAGCACAAACACTACCTTTGAACAGGAATTGTGGGTGGAGATTATAGTTGGATATGAAAAAGGGACTAGTGAGAACATTATCAGATAAATATGTCTCAGAGAGAAGAATGATATCAGCAGATGTACTAAACAGATGGTGTTCAAAGAGGAGAGGTTACTAGAGAGACCACGAATGTTGGTATAGTGAACAGAAAAAGAGGAATGCCTAACAGAGAGGAAAAGGTCATGGGAGGGGCCAGTCTTACAACTGCCAGAGCTCACCCTCTCATTGATAGTAGAGTCAGACAGAAATCCGGCGATTCTTAGCACCTCATGATGCCGGGGACTAGGAGCCACAGATTCGTTGGACTCTTTCATGATAATATTAAAAATGTTTGAGTGGACAACAGTACTTATTTAAAAAAAATGTCTGCTGCTCCTTCCATACCTTGCAATATTCATTTCTTGCCCTCCTAAACACTCCATAAGCTAACTGGCTGGAATCTCTTATATCTCCACCAAAGTACATTCCTGAGCTCTCTTGCTTTATGACATTTTTCACTGAACCATATCTCTCCATTTTGATCATCCTCCTCTATGTGCCACCATAAGCACCCAAGTTCTGATCCCTTCAAAGTAGATTTCACAAAACTTTCTATAGCACCGTTCCATATTCTTATTAGAGAACTCCCTCTCCAAATCATTACTTTCAAAGGACTCGATCAGTTCCTTGTAGCTGCCACGACTGTACTTCCTCTTTGGTTCCTGCACCCACTCTGATCCCCACTGGTGGTGCAGTCAATGTTTCCATCCAGGTTTCTTGTAGCACATTAGTGATGAAGCCATGTAAGTCCCTTCACAACTGGGAAACTTGAGAGGGATCCTTCCACCTTTATCCTCTGTCTACACAAAGCTGGAGTCATGGTTTGCACTGCAACAGCCAGACTTGTTGGGATAGTCACACTACCAACCCTATGCCCCTAAAGGTGACATATAAGGGATATGTCCACAAATGTGAAGCTCATCTGAAAACTGACTCTCCTTGAGATCGATAACTTGAGTCTTCTCACTCTCATCAGCCATATTTCTTCAGGCTCAGGAGACAGGAGCATTCACCTCCACCAAGACATGGAGGTAAGTGTATAAATTTTTGATAATCATCCTTGTCCTCATCATATCTTGAAGTAATTGAATTTCAAAAAAGTTCAAAAAAGTCCCCATTGTTCAAGTGTCTGACTACGAAGGACACTTATCATTACCATATTTGGAATCCTTGAGAAAAAGCAATAACCATCTTGCCATTGAATTTAGATCAAAGTACTACTGAAGATTCTTGTGTCTTCTAGAGAAGTTTGCTATCCAAGCCTCCTTTTCATCTGACTGCATGGTTTTTGGAATCTGAAGTTTTTACCAATTAGGACCACAGATGTTGAAGCTCATACCTCTTTTCACCACAGCTATTTATATTGTCTTTAACTGAGCTGTCAGGAGGGGAAAAAAAAGAAAGTGGCTGAACATGGGAAGGTACACCTGAGAAAAAAGAAGATTGTTATAGTGCATAAATGCATGGTGAAGATTTTCCTAAAGTGTGTACGTGGATTCCAGGAAAAGAATTTTTGGTGCCATGTCTATATACCCCTGGCAGACTGGGAGTGCATATGTAGTGATGCTGTTTGTTGGATTAGGAGAAAACTGGCTTAGCTAAGCTGAGTACTGTTCACTGTGTACATCAATGGAAGATTGGAGCCTTTCTAAGTGCTTTAAGGCTTTAACAAGATGTGTTCTATAACTGTACTACTGTCAAGGTCTTGGATATGATTACAGTTTATCTCTTGATAGGGTGAGAAAGAATTTTCTCCCCAATCCTCTCCCTCAACTCATGTGATATCAGGCTGAAGACTCCTCAAATTCTATATCAAGCTCATTCACATTAAAAATAAGGTCAACCTCTCTTTGAAGAATCATGTTCTAGACTGAAATGAGCATATGGCACCTGAGCACAAAATACAAATACTCTGTGGGGATGGCAGGCCTACAACATCAATGGGCATTTGTGTCGAGCCACTAAATAACATATTTCTTTTTGCACCTTGGTAATAATCAATGATCTTTAACAGTCACAGATCACTAGCAACTCTTCAGATATAGGACAATGTTGTGCTAACTTCTGCCTTAATACTCTACAATTTTGCAACAAAAACACAGCATTCTGTACTTTCTCCTGTCTGTCAATTTTACAGCACTGTCTGTCTGGGTAAACATGTCAAACATTAGACATTAGCAGGAATCTGAGTCATGCTATTTCTAATGCTAAGATAACTGAAATTTTGAGATCATCCACTTTTCACATGAAATTAATGAGTCAAATATGACAGTATATGTAAGGACTTTAAGCTAATATAATCAAGAAACTCTAAAAACTAATATTATAATCATCTGGTGATTGGAGTCTGACAAAGACCATTTATGACCTTAGTAATTCTTTTCTGGCTACTGGTTATACGATAAGCTTGGCTCTCATGATAAATAAGACATTCAGAGTGGCAAACTAACCATGAGGCCACCCTCTGTGATCACCTGTTAACAAGAAAGAAAGAAACAATGCTCTGTTCAGCTCACTGAGCTGTTCATCAAGTCTCATTCAGCTCATTACTGATCTTAAAACCCTTGTGAGTCATGACCAAGGAAACTCATCGTTCTCCACTTTCTCTAACTACCTTGATGAAACACTGTATCAATATCTCTATCATCCATACACAAGAAATACTTTTGCAAGTGTAGCCTGACTCAAATGCACATGTACATGTTTGCACTGACAGATATAAGGATAAAACTGCAGTCTTGCTTGGAAAAGCTTCAAAGAGTTAATTTTTCGTGTACTGATGTCTCGCCTCTTATCCTGTGGTTATAAAAATACACTCTACTTTCTTGTTGTGCTAGTTCATAGTGACTGTTTCCTATATGAGGCACAGTTGCTCTCCTCTGCACAAGTAAAATTTTAAGCATAGGTCTCACCTGTAGATGTAAAAATTGAAGCATAGTTCTCACCTGTGGTCATCAAAATATTCCCACTCATCAGCAGCATCAAGGGAGGTCCTCATGATGAGAAGGTTCATGATGCACTGGATGGCCATCACCCCCAGCATTACTGCACTCTTGATCATGTAGCTCACCTACCGGACCAACAGCCACCCTTGAGCATGACATTATGACCCATGGCCACAATGGCCCACCCTTTAACCTGATCCTTGCTGTGCCACATCATTGTGCCTAAAGGTCATCCACCTTTACTTTTGTAAACAAAAGAGTTCTAGCATAAGGTCTTAAGACTACTGTGAAATATGACTCCTTAGATCACTCTACATAGTCAACCTTCCCTTCCTACCAACACCCATCCTGTACACTGCAATGGCATGTGAGAGTTCCATGGCCACTGGTATCATCATGAATGGCAACTAACTAACCATGAACACCTTTAGTGGTGGCACCAACCTAACCATGGCACCTTCCATGGTGGTACCCACCTGGGCCAGGAGGGAGGCAGCCAGCAAGATGAGAAGAGTGAAGTATGTGTAGTAGGCCGGGTGTGGGCAGATGGTTGTCCTTTCATAGCCCCCTGCAGTGGTGGCGTTCTCTTGTGACAGAGCCACCTTCAGGGAATCGTACACAGTGTCGCTGCTATCAATGCTATCACTGTTGCTGCTGCTACTGGTATGGACTATGACGGAGTCGTTGTATGTTACTGGGGAGGCTGTGGTGGTGGGCTGCGAGGCGTTACCAGCTAAGAAACTGAAGAATGGTTTGTCGCACAGGAACTGTAGTAAACAACACAGTGAGAAAAAATATGTAAATTGGAAAAAAGTATCAAAGAACTGAGAAATATGTTACATACATCCAAAGGCTCATGCCTGCATATAAATGTACACACACACACATGCATAGCACAAGACAAACATACAAAATAATGCATAAAGGTTGACCAACGTATATAATCAATGACTTTGGACAAAGGAATGTCATATTCCAAATACAGAGAAGATGGCAGAGAAGGTGGAGTCCTGTTTAAAAAGTACTAAAGGCCACAGACAAACCAAATGCAGTTCCTAGAGAAAAGAAACAAGGAGAAATGATGGATATATTTAAGGCATAAGGGGGTAACTAAACTGATTAAGAACATTAAAAAACTAGGATATCAGTAAGGTATTCATTAGTGGTGTAGTGTATTCATCAAAAGTATAGGGTACTCATCAGAGGTGATCGACCAAAGAGGTCAGTAACGTTATGTAATAGAAATGTCAGCTGAAAATAATGTTTAAAAATGCAGATGGATTAGTAGTAAATGGTAAAAGTCTGCAATTCAAGGATCGAGTCAAGGAAAACACACTCAATACTATTGAAATTGTGGAGACAAAACAAACTAAAATGAAAAGACCTTTCCTGTTCTCTCCAGAGGAATAAAAGGAGAAGAAGAGAGGACAAACGAGGAGTGCTGGCCATCTTAACACTTTATTTCACTTCTGCCAACACAGACTTTTATCGAAACTGAAGGTTAATACAACTGTAGTCCACAGCACACTCCTTGTTGCATCATTTGCCTACCATCTCTGAGTGTTGAAACAAATCATTTTCCCCTTTGATGCTTTGGTGGTCACCACTCAAACTTTGATTGTAAACAACCCAGCTGCTCTATCTGCATGGTTGTTACCTCTCCCCACCCTCGAGTCTCTACACATATTCTTCCACAGGTAGTAAATTACTTAATTGGTTCATTGATCATCTACAGAGGGTCCTTGATAAACATCAGGGTTATGTCCCTGAAAAGTTTGACCCACAGCAAAATGAAGTATAGAGGGAAATTTTCCCCATAAGAAATACTGTAATTAGCCTGTGATGCATTTATGGTACATATCCAGCAAGACCAAACTTACATATATGTACCTAAAACCCATAACAAATGTATATATGTCACACTCAAACAATAAATATTAATAATGTATCATTTACTATTTATTCTAGTTCATTATTCCATTATTTTTAGCTAGGAAATGAACTAGTTGTCTACTGAGACATTACTGTCAAGCAAGAGTGTTAGCCAGACTTTAAAAATCTTGAAACCTGGGGCACTTTTTTCATTGACAGATATGTAAGACTTTGATGGCATCCAGTTCCAAAAATATCCTGTCTCATCTACATTAAAGGCTTGTCAAGGGTTGTATCCTCCTTCCTCTATCATCTCCCTCAAAGTCTCCTTGAAAGCTTTTGTTTTCTCAATGTCTGCACATGCTGCTTCACCTCACACACATACATTCTTGAATCCATAGCATAACAGGAAACGGTGAAACCAACCATTGACAGTGTTGACTGTTTCTTTACCTGCAGAGCTCTTTCCCTCCTTCACATATTCATGTATGTTTAGTGCTTTCAGAATGAAGCTGAGACTTATTGGCATATGTTTCGGATGTAGACCATGCAAACAAATAGCCAGCATCAATTGTTCCTGTTCTGAGGCCATTCAGGCAAGGGATCAGGCATATCAGGCTTGGAAAAACTCCCCTTCCTCTAGCTCCCATGCAGCATTTATCACTGCCCATAATCACTGCAAGCACATTATCTACAAGGTAAAGTGTTCCTTTATTCAAAAAAAGTGCTATAACCTTTCATCTTCATGCACTGATAGGTCTTTCTGGATTTTAGCTTAGGGCATCTCTAACAAAGTCTGTTGCTCTACCTTTCCTTCACTTTTCCATTCTGGTGGTACTATAACTGTCTCTGTTGTACACAAAGCAACACTCTTTGGTTCCAGTTCCTCCTCTAACTCCACCTTGGATGACTCTAATATTCCTTTACCTGCTGATGCTTCTCTTACTAATCCCATGCCCCTCCCTGTAATCTCTTTTTGAACTGTCTAAAAGTACTTCTCTATCTGGATACAAGCAAGGCTTATGGTTCTGACAGCATCCATCTGTGCTTGCTTGTCTGTCCTGTTTTGTTTAAAAACCAAAACTTTTACTTCTCCTTAGAAGCATGCATTGATACATCCCATTCCTAAGAAGTGTGACCGTTCTGACCCCTCTAACTATCGTGCTATTGTTTTGACATCTACCATTTCCAAAGTCTTCGAATCCCTCCTCAACTCCGATATCCTTAGACACCTCAAAAATCAGTCTTCTCTCTGATCACCAGAATGACTTTTGCAAGGCGAGATCCACTGGTGATGTTCTTTCCTATCTTACTCAAGTCTGATCATCCCTGAAAGATTTTAGGGAGTCATGTGTACTTGCCCTTGACATATCCAAAGCTTTTGACAGGGTGTGGCATTGGGGTCTCATCTCTAAGCTCCCCTTCCTCACTTTGCTCCTTTGTATCTAGCTTTCTCTCCGGCTGATCTATCTCTGTGATTGTTGATGGATCAGCCTTCCCTCCTTTTCTCCATCAACAGTGGCGTCCCTAAGGGTTGTGTCCTATCCCAACACTTTTTCTCCTTTTTTTTTCAATGACTGCCCCTCCAACACAGATAATCATATGCACTCATACACTGATGACTCAACACTGCATACTCCACAACCTTCAATTCTGGTCTTTATTCTCTCACTCGATATGTATCTCATCTTGACAAAGCTTCCTTAACATACTCAGACTTGGACAGGATATCTCAGAGTAGACAAAACCTAGTTAAGTTTAATGCCTCCAAGACCCAGTTTCTATGTGTATCTCCATCAAAAACTCCTCACATTTCTCATTTCTCCTTTGACAGGTGTGTAATTCCACCTTGACTCAATGAACATACTTGGTATTACTACAACATCCACTCTTTCTTGGAGACCCCATATTATGGGAATAGCTAAGTCTACTTCTAAAATCCAGGGTGTCCTGTTTGGATGTTGAAACTTTTTTCTTCTGAATAGTTACTCCATTCATACAAAGGATTGAATGATCTTTGTATAGAGCACTGCCCTCACCTCTGGGGTGGTTCTAGCTCTGCATACTTACTTGAGAGCCGAGTCAACAGTGGTCTGACTTATAAACTGTCCCAGGCTGACTTCCAAACTTGACACTCTTACCCTATGTCCCAATGTTGGTTCACTTACCCTCTTCTATGAGTATCAATTTGATTTTTACTCCTGAGAGCTGGCTGCTTCTGTGCCCCCAACACTAGTTAGACCACGCAATACTCGGCAAGCTGCTGCATCACCTGATTACTGTGTGACCATTGACAACTCAAAGGTGGACCATTTTGATACCTGCTTCTTTCCCTACATGTCAAAGCTTTGGAACTCTCTACTTTCCGATGTCTTTTCCCATAACTATGACCTTGCACATTTCAAAAGACAGGTCTTTCACTTTTTCAGAAATTCATAGATACTTTCCTTTGTCTTTTCTTTTTCCATTTCATAATTCTCTATGTTTCAGTTAAGGCCTGGCCTCGATGTGGACCTTGTCAGGGGCTGGAGCCTTCAACATAAAAAGGAAAAAAAAAAAATACACGGATCAAGGTAATTACTTAGAGATGCCCACTCTTCAAATGGGGTACAAATGATAGAGCAATTCAGAGCTAGTTATGTAGGATACTAAATATTCTGAAGAAGTATATAAATCAGTTAGGCTCAACAAAACAGGCTGTAGTTTTCAGCATGAGTAGATGTAAGGCAACTACAGAGTTATCATAAAGAAAGGGTATGGTGGGTCACCAAGGACTTCAGCAGATAGCAGCAGAATTACGTCCAGTGGAAAAATGCGAAACGATATGTAATCTTGGTTAAGAGTGCAATTGACTGATTGACAGAGCTTTAATTTTGTAAGCATTTCTTCTGACTGACCTTATATACTGCCAAACACTTATGCTCCCTCACCATTCTTTATTTTCTTAATTAACCTTTTCATTACATAATTAATTTTTTCAGCCTCCACCAGTGTGCAAAATAAGCAATTCCTTTCTTTCTTTTTCTTTTCACATTTCAGGACAGGTACACAAAATATACATACTTTTTCTTGAGAATTAAGACTTAACCTTTTCTAGTTTAGGAAACACATTATCTACTGGATTGGCCAGTCTGATATAAGCTTACTCCTAAGACATTCCTAAATCATTCTTCCCCCTTACCCTTGAGCTTTGTTTCATTTACTGGTAGAACTTCCAGATTCCTTTCTTCAGATATACTACCTGTCTCTCTATTTTTCTCATCTTGATTATATCCAAATACATCAAACACTCCTGCCTGAGCCTTTGAGGAGGATGTGTGCTCCTCAACTCACTCCTGTTCCATCTATTAGAAACTAAAATACTCCTGCCTCAGGAGCTATCTTCATGAGGCTCCTGCAGCACTCAACATGCTAGCCACGTCCAACGGTAAGGAGCTTTGGTCATAAAGTATAGTGACATGTACGTATCTATGTGCAAAGGCAGCAGGGCAATTAAGAAGTAAGTGTTCAGTGTCTTTGTTGTGCCAATAGCATTGTGGGTATCAAGTGTTTTGGGAAATGCTGAAACAATATTTGTAGTAATGTAGGTATGGGTAATGTCCACAGTGTAGAGGGAAAGTGTGAATCTTGTTTGTATGGGGAGTGTGCCTGCTGATGGGTATATGTCTGGAAGGCTAGGACTTAAGACTGAGTTGTTAGGGTAACTGTTTATTGCTTGTCAGGCATTTGCTGGCAGTGGAGGGGATCTGTGAGTAGAGGTTGCTAAAGTACAAGGAAGGAGTAAGCAATTCATTTCTACTTACAGGTTGGTGGTTCATTATGGAGTATCATGGGGGGTAGGGGTTTAGTGCTGATGCATAGAATTGAGTGCTAAGCATGCTGAGATGGGATTCTACTGGGAGAATCATTATTTCAATGCATAGGTTTTCAGTGTTTGGTTGCCTGGCAGCCAGTAATTTTTCTGAGTGCACTATTTTGTGAGGTTTTCAGATCTGATATATTTACTTTCTGAGATGATGGCGTGTGCAGCCTCTGACTGCTCATGGCCCAACTGTATGAGGACTATTTGTGATTGGGAGAGCCCATTTGCAATGGACTGAGGTTGGTCTGCAGTCAACCTGTATGTGGACATCTTCCATCCATCAGGGGACTACACTCAGCATAGATCTTCCTGCCCTAAAGGAGATGTGTTCCCCCAATCCCATGAGAAGAGCAGCTCTGAACTGTTTCCAGCAGGAGTGCTGGACCATGGGTCATACCCAAACACTTTACATATTCAGACACATTTTTTCACTACTGGGAGATTGATTGCCCTATCATCATCTCCTAATTACTAATGCATGCCAGTGACATAAACCATAACTATGGAATACCAGAGCACCTCTATCATATACTCAAACTGCACTTAGGTGTACCAACTTCATGCACTTCACTGTCATCCATAAGACTAATCAGAGCACTGGACATGGAACAATCACACAGATAGTAACTCCCAAAAAAAACACCTATCTCAACACAAAAACCAAATAAATCTCAGCACAAAATGCTCAGTTTCACTCTTCGCAAACAGTCCCCACTATTCCACAGAACCCCAGCGGCAAACTAAACATCCTGTAACTCAGTGTCAATGGCATTAGAAATAAACACAGAAATACTTGACTAACTCCAAGAACACATCCAAAGAGATTCTCAGAATCCAGACTCACATCTAAATCCTCCCTTCCACCTTTCTACAGCTACACAACTATAAGAGAAGACAGACAACACAGAAAAGGAGGACTTGTCCACCAAACAATACCATTTCCCATCACCAGAGACACTACAAAGCAGCTCAAAGGTAATAACAACACCCTAGAAATAAAGTCCATAAAAATGACACCTTACAGTAACTAACTACAACATAATCAACGTCTACATATCTCCCCTCTCCACATATACTTCCAAACTACAAAACCTTACCAGCATACCCATCTACCTAACTATATGGAGATTTCAATGCCCATCATACCACTTGGCTCTGCAGTTACATCAAAGAGTCCAAAGAAAAACTACTCATAAACCAATGCAAACTCTCAATACTCAAAAATCAGCCACAAACCAACCTCACAACTGAAATGGAAATCCAAGGAAAACCTACACAAAATTCATCCAGAAAAAACTTCCCACCCACCCATCACTCCCACGGATACAATCAATGCAATCAAAAGTTTAAAAACTCTTATGCTAAAGGCCCCAATAACATATCAAATTTTCATTTGCAATACAAGCACCTACAGACATCTTCAACCGCTCCTGGTTACACAAAATCCCCAACATCTGGAAACTTGCCAACATAATACCTATTCTACATCCCTCTAAACCACCATACTACCCCTTCTCGTACTGCCCCATACACTTCTATCCTCAGTATCCAAACTCTAAGAAAATGATCCACAACAGAATCAAATAAAGCATCCCACTCTCACCCACACAGCATGGCTTCAGACCCAAATACCCTACCAGCCTACTTCACACCGATCTCACAAACATATCCTAGATAGATTTGTCCAACCACAATCCCCCTCCCACAGAGTATAAGCAACAGACATCAACAAAGCATTTGACAATGTCCCCCAGCACATCCTCAAATAAAAAATACCTGACACCAACCTCCACAACAATGACAAAAATGTGGGTGGCCAATTTCATAGCCAGCCGCCATGCTAGAGTCACTCACAATGGCTTCACCTCTTAAAATACTTCTATACTGGAGTTCCTAAAGGAGCAGCTCTTTTCAGTCTCTTCTTACAAAACTTCCCATTACCTCAGGCAAACCTTAATATGAAAGTCCTTTCATTTGTAGGCAACTTCACAAACACATCACACAACACCCTGACACCACAGTAGCAACATCAAAACATGCATTGCGACATCACACAAATGGAACAATGGCACACTCACAACAGAATGTCTTCATCTCCACAAAAGTCTTTAATTGCTCTTTTAAACCCAAACAAAACTGAATCCAGCTCACACCCTCCAGTCACTTTGAATGGACAGTCTCTTCCACCAATCATTCTAGGCATAACATGCAACTCACAACTGATATTCACTCTTCACAGTAATAAAATTACCACAAAAGTAACACAAAACCATATGCCATCAGAACAGTAACTGGCACCAGAGTTGAAAAAGAAAAAGAATCCCTCAACATCCTCTACGAGCAATTCATCCACTCTACTTTTAACTATGCCTTGCCTACCTGGTCTTCCACCATTATCTAACAAAGCTCAAAACCACACAGAATAGCACACTCAGAACTAGCTGCCAAGCAGACACAAACACTCAACATCTTCACAATGAAACAAAGGTCCTCTCAGTACAGTCCCAACTCGACATGCATGGCACTCAATTCTATGCAACAGCACTAGCTTGCTTCCATCTAAAACACTCTATAACTAACCACCAACAACCAAGTAGAAATAAAAAGGTTATCCCAGTCTCACACATCAGTAACCTCTACTCACAGATCCCCTCACCCCAACAAACACAACACTAACAAAAACATACACAAGGAAATAAACTTACAAGCACTAACCAAAACCTGCCTCCCAGCTCAGTTTTAAACTCCAGCTCACCAGAAATACACCCATCAGAGAGCACACACAAAAAAAAAAAAGTCACATACAACCGCTTACATTCTAGACATCACCCATCACTACAACACCACAAACACTGTTTCAACATATCCTAAGACCCTTCATGCCCATGATGCAACTACCATACAGAAAACACCAAGCACTTACAACTCAATTGCCCTTCACTCTTTGCACATAGATGCACACACATCACAAGAGACACAAGAGAAACATCTTGGAGAGCACTGGAAAACCTTTCTACTGACCATGGCATGAGTTATTATCAATGCATTTAAAGATGTGTAAATGCTGGATGATACATCTGGGAAAGCATTACTTCAAGAATGAATAGTTAGCCTCTATAAGTTTGAATCCTGCTATAATGAAAGAGTTACACAATTTGTAGAACTCTTTTGGCAACAAATCATAATTGTGAAGGGGCAAACATTCCCTATGACATCAACTGGAATGAATTTCCCCAGTCCTCAATGAACTTGGGTGCCAATGATTTTATTCTTACTCTAAGCTATGTAGATACACTGCAGCCTTCAACAGTAGTGGGTTCCAGTACCTATGATCCCACTAGAGATCCACAGCTATTGTGACCATTACTCTACTTACTGCTGTTGAAATTCAGAATCCTTTCACAAAAACAATTCGCTGCAAACACTTATCATTTCACATATCATTTGCTCATATTTGCTGAGATAAAGCAATGAAATGCTGGAAGCCAAAAAAGATCAAACGATTGGTTGCCTCTAAACCAAAATTAGGAGTTAGAAGACAAAGAGGGAACAGTGCTAACACAACAATTGAGGTAACAATGCAAATGTTTTGGTTCCCATGTTTTGTTCCCAGAACACTCATGAGACAACAAATCAAACCTTCAGCCAAACACTGATTCTTGGTGACTTTATCCAAAATGATTCCAGCAATTTCTCAAGTGACAATGCTGAATCAATGAATGTTAGTTTTGTCAGTCTGCTGAACCATCTAAATAAATGCTAACATAATCATGAGGGAAAATATTGGTAAAATATCTGAAACAGCTACAAAACATTATTCCATAACCTATGTAATGAAATCAAAATCATATTCTGTGGTGTAAAAGTGCTAGCAGAAATGGTATGACCAGCGTTTATCGTCTACTAAGATCAGATAGTCTTAAATGCTCTAGCATACTTTATTATATGAAAGCTATTTCATGTAAAGATTTTCACCAGTGAAATAAGAAAGTCACGTAGGAATAAAAATTTTATATGTTCAGTATAATAAAGCAAAAAATGGAAAAGAAGAGACTCAAATAAAGAAAAAGCTTAATATTTTCATTACATTAGAAATGTATGGTACAGATTTTCCTGCATTAAGAAAAATGAAATGATAAGGTAAAGGGGAAAAAGAAACAGTAATGTTATAATTCAGTCAGTAATAACTAAATGACAGGAATAAGCCAATTTGAACAGAAAACAAGCAAACTGATTCACACAACTGAAGATAAAGTATTGGTTTCTCTAGCTTTACTGGTGTCAATATGCAAGCCAGATGCTTGGTGGGTTGATCTGAATGTCAGAGATGAATGATAGTTCATCGACAAGTGAAATTTCCAAAGCATGGGGACATATTAAGGATACACAATCATGTTGATATGGCACGTGAGGAAAAAAAAATCTGAAAAAGGAATTATCCTTTTAGCCAGGATGCTGTATGCTAAATGAAACTTGGTACATCCTGTGATGCTGCTCATAATCATAAAACATATACCTGTATAGCTGAACTAAGGAAGAGTTGTGGGGTGTTGGCCAGCACTGGGTCAGGTGGACCTCCTGAAGCTGCTGCTTTGCGAAGCTCCCCATCCTTACCCCGCAGATACACACGGACTCCACGATGTCCACGGGAACATACATGTTGCAGTATGCGTATTACCTGAAAGATTATCTGTATTAAAATCATCATCCAGAGTTTTCTTTAATTATGGTAGTTATGGTCTATTGCTTTTGTATTAGCAATGATATGCTTGACTGTAAAGTAACATCCTTAGTTTCATGAAAAAAAAAAAACTGACATGACAAGAATGTCAGGAAACTGGTATATGTAATTGCCTTTTTCAACACAATTTATGAAAGTTGGCATATTGTCAGTTGAGATATGCACAAAGTTTAGGAATTATCATCCCTTTATGAACAGTTTATGTTGGAATTGATAATGAAAATTTCTGGCCATTCTCTTACACAATTTCTAAACCCCTGTTACATCTAAATTGCATCCATTGTCACCTGACAATCTGACAGTGTGGTGGCAACTGCCATGTGATGATTTAGTTTTTCCTGCCTTTGTTTAAGTACCTATTAGTAACCTATATAGGTCTCCTCTGTCACCAGACAGGTGCAGAAAAAATAGATAAGCTCTACTTAGTGCCCCTACAGTCACTAGTGTAGGTGGCCGTATGCTGACCTCCAGTGATCTCATGGGAAATATATATATATTGGACAACCTGTGTAATAAGGAGGAACTCCTTTGACATTTATTAGCTGGAGAGGAAAATGAAGAAGAATAACAGGTGAAATGGGTATAGCTATTTAAGCCTGATGACTGGTAGAGAGAATAGTGTAATAGTTTCAGTTAAGAGCCAAATAAAGCAAGGGAGAAGAACAGAAGGTATACTCATGTCTCTAATGAAGAGAAAGAATTCATGTGTGGACCATCCTAGAATCATGAATAATGGAATACTTGTCCTGTCTCATGTATAAGGATGCTAAACTTTAATTATTTTACATCAAACAGATGGAAAATTACAGTGGTAGAGTGCATAACTTCCATAGTATAGCTGGAATAAACTTTACAGTGTACTTTGCACTAACCTTCTGCTTTCCCGACCATGATGAGCTTTGGAGGCGAGAGAGAAGAAAGTTAACAAGGTGTTGTCGGTGTCTGGGTGAATGGTGACTCAGCTCAAAAATATGTTAAGGAAGATCTCCTGACATATATGATATAGATGAAAGAGCTAATAAAAAGTCACAGACACTGGATGTATGAAAGACAGAGACGTTAAAACCTATACAAAACACATATAATTCACATACTACAGAAGATTAATTGAATGGTTACTGGCATATACAACACTAACTTCACCCCAAAGACATATATCCATCAAAAGCAATACTCCCAGACAAACATGAGTATACTTTTCCCATCTACATTTCAGACATCACACATCCCCACAACAACAGAAACACCAATTCAAAATATTCCAAGACCCCTCATGCCCACAATTCAACTACATCAAAGAAGACACCGAACACTTACTACTCATTTGCATTGCACTCTCTTCACATTGGTGTACATAAAACATTGCTAAAATTTAATACCTGTAGTCCTGGGCAATACAGAAGCTTCATGAAGACAGAAGGTACTCCTGGGGGCAGGAAGTAAGTAATAATTCCTATATTATATGTACATTCTTTGACACTATGGGTGACAGATGCAATATATTTTTTCCAGGTGTGTCAGCCAGTGACATCTATGAATACTTGGAGGAAGCAAACATCATCAAAGTTTTAAAAAGAGTTTGGAAGTTTTAAACTATCATGTGATGATGGAGGTTTGCCTATAAGCATCAAGAGAAAACAATGAGAGTGGATTAAGGATTAAAACTGACACATTCTGAATTCTAGAAACTAGAAATTTGCCTTTAAGATGATCCTCGTGCATATCCATCACTACTGCAAATTTAGCTTGTCAAACTACACCAGTTATTCCACTCTCTCATATCCATAATAAACTAGGTTAGAAATATAAGGATACTGATTATTTCTTTGCTAAAAATAAAAGGATACTGATTATTTCTTCAAAGAGGTAACCTGGTATGGGCGTGTCATTGTCAACTGTTGCTTTACTCAGCAGAGGGTACTGAAAAAGAAAATAAATGACTAATAGAAACTTACTTATGGGAAAATGGAAGTTAAGTCATATGAAATGAAGAAAGCACTCTGCCTTATCCAAGCTTCCCTTGCTATAAATGAGGGAATGCTTTCCTGGAAAAGATTGTTCAAGGTAAAACTGTCCATGGTCAAAATAGGTTGCCATAATAAGTGTGGGGATTATGTTCCAGACCCCTTCCTCCAGTGTATTTAACTCTGGACATGTTTGAAAAATGATATATTATAAATTTATACATCTAAGGCATAGAAAATTAATGAGAAAGTATAAGAATGAGCAGTACTCATTACTATAGGTTGTGGTTTTTAGCATGAAGAATAGATGGCGCTCAGTGTGTATAGCTCTATTGGTTGGCATGAGCTTGGCATCACTACAATGGAGGTTGCTACTGTATCTTTAAGAATCCAACTTACTTTAGTAATTCATAGTCTAAAATTCTACCTTTCAGACTTAAGTTGCGTCTGTGATTGTATCAGTTTATTGTATTTCAACACGCAATTTAGCATCAGTGGAAGATTTTATCATTCTGATTGTGTAGTTGTTACCTAGCTTTCTGTTGATTTTGTGGTAAGTTTTACCCAGTAATGCTTAATAGCTTGACACTGCTACTGTAGTGGTTGCCATTGTAGTAGTCAACTTAAATAATGCATATTTTTTTTTTTTTATGTTAGCTGAGACGGCACGGGCAACTGAAGCCCTAATCAAGGCCTTCCCATTAACGCCATATATATATATATACCCTAGCCTGAGCCAGGTACCCATTTTATCGACCAACCCCTAGGGGTGG
>JAUUDW010059640.1:4544-16473 GCA_032361385.1 Panulirus guttatus
CACTGTGACAGGTCCCTGTCCCTCAGCCTTTGCTCCTGATCCTCACACCAGTGGCTCCAGAAGACTACCAACCTATCTAGGAAGACCCTCCTGGATTTCAGCAGACAGGAAGGCCCTAGCCAAGCAGCAGACTTTTAAGGTTTCAGTTGTCTTGCAGACGCACCGCCAGACACAAAGGATGTAACAGGTTTTCTGAGAGTCTTTGAACCTTAAGAACTTCAATATGGGTTCTAGGAAATCCTACCAGCCTCCTACGACCTCTAGAAACCTCAACAGATATCCAGACGGTCTAAAAAGCATGTCACTGTTCAAGTACCCAGCCAGAACAGGTATCAAGAAGTCCTCGAGAGGCAATGGTTCTTCGATAAAGTGGTTCCTTTTCTTACTATGTGTGTGTGTATGCATGTGTGTGTGTGTGTGTGTGTGTGTGTGTGTGCAAAATCAGTTGTGTAAGAAAGTATGATCCAGCTTGCTAGGAAAAAAGTCTTTCCTCACTATATAGCGGAGGATGTGTATAGATTCAACATTCAGGTTCTAAAGACACTCACACCCTGGTGACGTCCACCACAGGGGAAAGCGTAAGCAACAAGCATCAACTGTAGGGAATAAGATAGCGTAATAGTATTTCGCATGCCAACAGAGGCAAGGCAGCCCTATATAATAAACAGACAGCCCTTGAAGAAGTGCAGACATATGGAAGAGTCATTTAAAGAAACGGGGACTTGCACGCAGACATTCAGAAAGACTGAGAGGATTCTAAACAAACAGACGATCAAGGAGAACGACATTCAGTTCTACAGACTGACAGACAGATAAATCACACAGGAGACTGACAAGGAGCAAACAAGCCAGGAATTACTCTCACAAACTTAACTTTCTACCCTTTTATTCCGCACAAGTACTTGACTTTCCTACCCCACTGAGGGTGGTGTGCGGCAATGGATCTCGCCCTCACTGTGGGGTAAAGGGAAGCTCACTTTGCAAAACATTTCAGTCTGACAACGAGGCGAAGGCAGAAATACGTCATTCTGAAAACAATACCAAGGCAAAAGCGATTCATTCTAAAGAGAATGGGAAGACAGAAAGCTTTATTCTGAAAACAAAACGAAGCCCAAACACTTCATTCCGTACACAATACTACGGCAAAACACTTCATTCCCTATACAATACTAAGGTAAAATACTTCATTCTGAAATAGCACACTTCATTCCAAAAGCAATTAGAAAGTAAAACATATTATTCTGTGAACAATGCAAAGACAAAGACACTTCAATCTCTTTAATGAGTAAACCTCTGAAGTACGAAGCCTCGACCTCTTTATTTTCACGAGTACCATATCTTAACCTCCGAAGAACGGTGTCTCAACCTCTATGCTGAGAGGTACACGATAACTTAACCTCAGACGTATGATGTGTCAAACTCTATATTCATAATTGCGATAACTTTACCACCAAAGAAAGATTTCTCAACCTCTTCATTTTGAAGACTACGATATCTTCCGAGGTACGATGTCTCAACTCCTATATTTTGACAAGTACGATAGCCTTTTCGTCGCTCTAAGTCAACTTCAATCACAAGGAGTTAACTTCCTGAGGACTGGGATTTGACCCACATCTAATTAAAAGAAATGTCACTCGACTGGAGAAGCCACTTATACAGTGGTAACTCTGGCCATGAAAATGAATACTGGTTCCATGGTGAAGGGTTTGCTCCCTCCAGTTGGCCAGGAGTCACTTCACTTACCAGCTCACGGGGTCACCTGACTCACTCAGTCACGGGGTCACCTCACCCATAAGATCATGGGGTCACCTAGCTCACTAGGTCACGGGGTCAACTGGCTCACTTGGTCAAGAGGTTACTTGGCTTACTAGGTCACATAACTTACCAGGTCATGGGTTCATTTCGCTCTCTAGGGCATGGGGGTCACCTCACTCTATAGGCCACAAGGTCATCTCGGTCACAGGGTCACGGAAAAACATAGCTCCCAAGGTCACGGTAACACCTCCTTTACTAGGTCACGGGTCACCTAACTTACCATGTCACGTGTTCACCTTGCTCACCATGTCATGAAGTCACCTGGCTCGCAAGGGCACAGTGTCACCTCACTCACCAGGTCACGGGGTCAACGCCCTCACTCACTGGATCACGGGGTCATCTCGCTCAGTGGGTCACAGCCTCAATCAGATCCTGGCTTTAAGACGTTCCCCTGCTGACTCCCAAAGCGTCAAAGTTTGCCAATAAACGTCGAGAGAAAAGAATCTTTTCCTGTATTGCGTTGTCGCCGTGGAGCTGTGGCTACCACTCGGCTTGTCTCTGGTCCATGCGATGACGACGCAAGCCCTTAATCATAACCATTCGTTTACATTGCGTTGTACTACAGTGGTGGCATACATGGCTGCCTCGGACATTAGCAAAACCAGAACTGACGAGTAGGTGATCTGTGGAGACTAAGGCTTCACTGCAAAAGTTGATATGGATCCAGTGTCTGACAAGTTCCTCGTGAACAGACACAGCATCTTGCAGAACCACTGCATTCTAAATGAAATGAACGGGTCATCTCAAGAAATACTCACGTTCATCCTTCCCAACAACAACCAAGACTTTCCTCACGAGCATTTCTTACACAAAGAACAACTAAGTTGTTCCTAATGAACACCTGAACTTCAATAACAAGCGACGTCCCTCACGCATCAATATAAAAATTTATTCAAGAACGAGCACAACACGATGGAACAACTAGAAGACCCTTTGATGAACTGCACAGATGAAACGTTCTTCGTGAACAAGTATAACAACGAAAAATCACTTAGACATGCCCCTGAAACACGGGAGGTCAAACATGGGACTCTTTCGGAACAACTGGGAGTGTTCTATTCCCCTGAGGATGAAGAGTAACAGAGAACCTTGGCTGGAGAGGCTCTGAACCAGCAGCTACCATGTCCCTGACCCAGGGTAGTACCTCAGCACTCTCTAAAATAAAAAGCAAAGGCGTGAAGATGTATAGTGAAGATACTACAAAATGATCCAATCTAGTTGTGGCCAGCCATAAAACTCGATCATTTACGGACATGAAACTTGATCAGTCAAGCCGTAAAGATGGTGATAAAGTGAAGTGTCGCACAGTGAACACAAAAGCGATTCATGCTAGGTGTTTCTATCCTCTAATCAAACTCACTCCTACCCTCAGACACAGTCAAATGGCTTTAACCTACTGTCACTGGAAAAACGAAATCATTTTTGGAATTCGTAGCTAAAAACATAAAACCAATGTTTTATTATATACGCTCTGGCCTACATCAGCATAGAAAAATATAACGTAATAACTAATCATTACGTTATGAGATGGCTGACCTATAAATCAAGAACAACATTATCATAACCCTGTTTACATGGCTACTTCCTGCGTAATCTGTCAGGTGATCGAATATAAACACCACATACTGCGCTGCTTTCACTTTCCATAACTTCTTGCTTATTTACGTATAAGCTTATGAGAGAATATAGAACACCCTTGTGAATAACACAGAATAATATAGTATCTGTAATTTGCCTGCGGGTAAATCAAATACCACTGTCTACACGTACACATTACGTGTCCAACGTTTCGTTTAATGTTCATGATCAAGTGACGATTTCAACGGGTCTGAAAAAATAGTTTCTGCAGACAATGAGTTTTCATCCTCTCATTCATCGGCTACTGTTCCCAGATGATTCAATCTAGACAAGTAATTATGATGAAACTTTGCTTAATACCTTTTTCCTTTGTTCAGTTAAACGCTTTAATGTTTAAACCTAAGGTTTAAACATCAGTATTTACATGTTTTAGACGATGTCCTCGACGCAGTCAACATTACACAACCACGAATAGAAGTCTGAAACACATATGTCAAAAACCACCCCAAGTCCTCCGTCCCGACTGGTAGAAAGTAAAGGCTCGGCCCTGCTTCGTCCAGGCTCGTAAAGGTGCGTAGGAAGCGCCTGGTGGACGCCTTGCCGAGTCCTCCACATTAACAGCAGAGACACAGAGCTTTGACCACTTCGACTAAGGTTGAACTTAGAAAACGCTTGGTTGAAGCAGTACCGAGCTCTCTGTTTCGACAGCAGAGACAAAGGGCTCGGACAGCTTCGACCAGGCTCGTATTGGAAGTCTTAGAACACGCTTGGTCGGAGCTGTATCGAAGCTTCTGTTTCGGCAATCAGAGACGGAGGAGTTAGGAAAACACACCACCAGACGCAAGCACCGGGAGTTAAAACATGCCTTATCAAAGCTGATTTGTACTATGCTCTCTGCGTGGGCGGCAAGTGACACAGGGTTCGGTGCGGTTTCGAGCAGGCCGAGCGTCTCGACCGGCACCTCTGGCGTGTTCTAGCCTCCATGACGTTTATTTACAACTGTATGCCTAAACATCTCTTTGGAATAACAGATTCCTGGTTGAACGAGGTACTTCAGTACCATACGATACCTCAAGAAACTGTTTCGCTCTAAAGCGTCCCTGAGCATTTATTAAAAAATAGGTCGGAAAAATTTAACTTTCGTTTTCCTGGGAGTGCCCAAAGAACCTGAAGTGCTGCGAAGCTACAATAACGATAAAAAAAAAAGAGCAATGTAGCGAAGCTACAATAACGATAAAAAAAGAGCACTACATTGACTAACTCATTTAGCAACAGATGAACGGCCTGGGAAAGAAGTGGTAAGAGTTGCAGTGATCCAAACGGAGTTTAGATACGAAACTAATGAATTTTTTTTAAAGGAAAAAATCTAAAAATAAACGCGCCCCTACAATTATCATAAGAATAACGAACCCCATATCAAAGTTAAATTGAAAAATTTTAAACAGTAACGCTGAACCACTTCCAGGGAAGACGTGACGTTCAGTGGTAAAACAAACATTTTTTAAAAACCCACTTCACTTCCAACAAGTAATGGCCCTAACAACGAAATGGACCAGTTCCGTTATAGGCCTAATATTTTCGCAAGGTGCAGTTTTGGGCATATGTCTGTGTTTGCCATCGAGACTTACCTGTGTGTTGGAGAGCGAGAGATGATCCTCTGGCCAATGTGCTGGAGACTCCACCTCGAAAATCACCAACGCAAACTGTCAGTTCACCACTTATGACACTTTTCTGCGATCAATTGCACTTTTGGGTAAATTTCTATCCCAGGGTAGATCTTAAAACCAAATCACGAAGTTCTTATATGTTCACTATCACTTGGAGATTTCAAACGCGTATCCGTCACTCTACGACAGCGGGGCTTAGGACTGTGTTTAAAGCGTCCAGCTCCTTTCAACCTGTCAATAACTTTCACTCTTTCGACTTCCGGACACTTTCACTTTCTTAAGGCATCTCACTGCGAGTCAATATTCCACAATTGCACGTATTGTATCTCACGCCTCACTTGGGTTCTACAAACACCTGCAGCCGATTACTGCAGAGTATTGCGATCCCGGCCACGTAACGACCGTTACTCTAGACTCAAGTTCCTGAAGAATCAAAATGGCGAAAATAATTCAAAACTCACTGCGACGGCAACAGTGCGTGAGTTGCCAACTAGGATATTATCTCGCGTCCTCAAAGTCTAGAATTACGTTTCTAATCATCTAGGATGGTAATTATCCATTATAGATTATATCAAATGATATGGATTAATTAGTTTTCATTGGTTACCAAATTTTGTTATGAAATACTGAGTTGGTCGGGTAATTTGGGAATCTCAGCTGTCATCCACATTAGGGATTGGACTTCGGCGTCCCGTTGGCTAGACAGCGTTCGACCCCTCTGAATCTCCCGATGCTACAACAGAACTCCTAATTTTCGCGTGTTTGAGGAAAGCATTTAGCATTAGCAATGCCTAAGAACGTGACTTTTGATTAGTGCCGGGTAAACACCCGGCAGATTTATTGTGCACCCTATACTCATGCTGTTAGCGGTTGCGCAAAAGGATTACAGGGGTCACAAAATTTTTGCGCTACCGCTCACAGGATGAGTATGGGGTGCACAATAAATTTGCCGGGGTTTCCGCGGCACATATCAAAAATCACGTTCTTGGGCATTGCGAGGAGACCTTGCGCGATTTCACAAGGCTTTATGCCGTTTGCAAGCAGTCGTTTCTACAAGGAGGTGTTCATGGTGTTCTTCGTCCGTGGAACACCTCAATTCACATACGTGAAATTGTGCGAATCCGGACGTTCCTTATTTTACTTCAGATGGCTACATCGGTGAACTGCTAGTTACACTGGCAGTTCACCAGCACCACCGTCCTCACATCAGCCAACATCGAATAAGACTTTGTTGATGTGCGTGGACGTGGACCGGAGGTATACGCAAAAATATGAACTGACCAGGTGTACAGAGCACTAACGCACGCGTGCGCGCGCACACACACACACACACACAAACACACAGAGTATAGGGCATGTTTATGTGTGTGTGCAGGAGTAAAGACATGATACATATACGCAAGGTTAAGAGACGGGGCAACACGAGTGTTAAACCCTCACCCCGTAACACACAGATAGTAATCACACACACACACACACACACACATACACATATTTAGGCCTTATATATCATTTTTCCATTCTTATTCTCCTTTCCCGTGTTAGCGCCTGGAACAACCCAGAACAGGCCACATTTGCTCACATCCTTTCTTTAGCTGTCATGTGCTATGTAATAACATTCCTTATGGATGCTAAGTGATTCAGACCGCTAAAACTACGTGTAGTATCTGGACTTCATAAGAACCAAGGACACCATTACTTGCCATATCCGTAGTATACCTATTGCTCTGTATCTACCTTCTGAAAACAGTCTTAATTTCTCAAAAATGTTGGCTGTGTTCCTTCGCGAACTCAGTGTTCATCAAAGTCTACATTAACTGCTGCACTGGGAAGTCTCTTCCAAACCTGAGTCAAAAGACGTGTTTGTAGCGAGACTAAACGAAAGCTGAGCAAAAAAATAGACGAAGCAGATTCTGAAAGAAGTGGAGGTATGCAGTAATGAGTTGTGAGTTTGGGAGTTGAGTTTACTTGCTGAAGAAAGATAATCGTTGACAAAAACAGAGTAAAAACTTAGGAGACAGGACAGAACCCTGGGGAACACCGCTGTTGCATGAGAACGAGGGAGATAGGGTGATCTATCAACGATCTCGGACACAGACAGGCCGGTGAGGACATTTGATTGGGAGGAACAGAATTAAGGAGGACAGGCAAAACA
This sequence comes from Panulirus guttatus, assembly GCA_032361385.1. Lineage (NCBI taxonomy): Eukaryota > Metazoa > Arthropoda > Malacostraca > Decapoda > Palinuridae > Panulirus > Panulirus guttatus. The sequence continues at coordinate 11,760 of JAUUDW010059640.1, forward strand.
GAATCTATACAATACACTGAGGAAAATGCTTTTTTCGTAGTACAATGTTTTTCCCACTTTCTCAAGAGATGACTAAATGTTTAGTAACAAACACGATATTTACGGTCGCAGGTTAACGTTAAGTCTATAACAGACGGACCAAAATTATTTACTCTTCTAAATGAATGTGGCAATGATCTCAGCGATTCTAGCCACAGAAAACGATTGGCCATACAATGATATGATTGGGTCGGTGACGTACGAGTGTAAACAGGGTCTCCTCCCTCAACCCCAGCTGTAATACCCATGTTAGCTTCAGTGGCCTGGAGGGGGATCTCCCCGCGGACAGCTTTACAGGCGTCGGGTCCCGGTGGCAGGAGGATAATCACACCCATACATTATCGCCGCCTCTGTGAGGCTGGCCACTAAACACCCGCAATGACCCGAGTACCTCGTCCTGGCGCTGCGAGTCGTGCCTAAGCCCCCGCGGGAGCGGATGAGGCAGCGGACGGCTGAGGAGGAGGTGTCGTCGTTCCTGTGATACCCCTAGCGGCAGAAGGTGACTTCCAGAGCCGATGACGCTCTCGGGGGTCATCTGTGTTAACTGCTGTAACCTCTCGACGAGCGAACTAGGGCTATAGTCTTTATATATCTTTTAAGAGATAACACGTGAGTCTTATATTTCGATCAAGAGAGGACTATAGCTTTAAGATCTCGGGAGTCCTGTAAACAAGAGTAAATAGCCTTATTTGTTCTCCTTCTGAAAGTTAACGGGATGGAGAGGGCCCTTAAATTCACCAGATGGAACTTATGTTCTACCGTGGTGGGATTAATTCTGCTCTCTGGCGTTTTAAAGCCAGTTCAGCAACACATACTCCTTTTCTCGATGGTAATTTGTGGACTGAATGCCAGCAGCGCATGTGTGGGTGAGACAGAACGGAGAGACTGCCACCTGGGACAAAGGAGTGACACTTGATAGCCACTGAAATGCTCGCTTACTGCGCAGCCGTCACTAACCCCTTCCGAGGGTAGGAGTGGGAATTAGTGTGGGAATGAGGTTAGGGTAGGAGTGAAACTGGGAGTGGGAGAGGAGTGGGAGATTTGGGAGAGGGAGATGGGGTGACAGTGGGGGAGAAGAAATGGAGTGGACGTGTGGGAGAGGGTGTCTGAAGTGAGTGCCAGGTGAGAGTGGAAGTGAGAACCCCCAACCCTAATACCTCCCATGTTTACCACACAGTCTCATACGACACCCCAGGCCACCAGCGAGTCAGAATCAACAGTGAGTGTATCTCGTCTCTCAGTCAGTGATTCAACCACTGATGTAACAGACTCCCGGTTAGCGATTCAACCACTGATGTGATAGATCCCCAGTTCAGGATTCAGCCATTGATGTGATAGATCCCCAGTTCAGGATTCAACCACTGATGCGATAGACTCCCAGTTAGTGATTCAACCACTGATGTGATAGATTTCCAGTTAGTGATTCAACCACTGATGTGATAGATTCCCCTCTCCATCATCATCTTTCCACCCTCCCCATTTCCTCAAGTCTCCTTCGTCAGTTCCCACTTCGAACCCCCAATGATCTTCCTCCACTTCCAGTTCGTCCATGAATTTCAAAGTTAAATTTAATGTTTCTCTGGCCTCAAGTTCTCCATTCAGCGTCGAGTCACTTCCATGTTCCAAGTCAAATAAAATCCGTGTCGTATTTTTTTTTACCCCTTCCATCTTGCTAAATACTTCCCTCCCTCCCGAAGCACCTCGGGCATTCAGCGGAACAAGCTCCACCTTGTTAACAAACGATCCAGCTGCCTCGTTAAATCCGGGTAAAAACTGTATTAATTGGTGATCGATTGCTCTTTCTAACCCACGTTTCCATCGCTGGCACGGAAATATGTCTGGTACGTTTTCGCTTCAGGATTAGCATAAGATATTAATGAATCGGCCCTTCTCTTCCTGAAGAGTTTTATATATATATTTTTTTCAAGTCTCTCCAGAATGTGAGGTACGTATAAGTATATTGGTGAAATTTTATAGATTTACCTCAAGCATCTTTTGCATGACGAAATTTTCTTGGGTTCTGAGTATAATACAGGACGCTGATCTATCGTCGGATGGACTGGTATAGAAATAGGGTGACTAATAAGAATGTGGTTGAGTAAATGAATAATCGACGATAGCGCGTTTTATCGTCGAGTACTCGCAATAACCAGAGGCAGTTCTCTTGCGCCCTTGGCGTGGGGACTACCAGCCAGCCTCTCCATATCGTGATTGGTTCAATTTCCTGATTGGAGTGTGGGGGTGAGTACCACAAGGTTGGCCTTAAACTGTCGACCTGTATGGAGTCTCGATTCTGCGAGTCTGATTTAATAGTTAGGATGTCTCGTCTTGCAGTCAGTGATTCAGCCACTGATGTAATAGACTCCCAGTTGCCACTGATGTAATAGACTCCCAGTTAGTGATTCAGCCACTGATGTAATAGGCTCCCAGTTGGTGATTCAGCCACTGATGTAATAGACTCCCAGTTAGTGATTCAGCCACTGATGTAATAGACTCCCAGTTAGTGATTCAACCACTGATGTGATAGACTCAATCACGAACATACTTCTCTCTCAGTCACTGAATCAGCCAATGGTATAATGTCGCCAAATAGGGCACTGTATGACAATATAATGGCGTTGTACAGAAACTAAACAACTCCATCTAAAGAGATATAGCGGAAGAATAGATTAGTTTGCTTTGCAGCACAGCATAGCTAATGTAGCGATGTTTATGAAAAAAACAGCTATTTTCTATGGCATCCCCACGAAGTTCTACGGAAAAAATAGCAGCTCTTACGGCAACACTGCAGTATTATGTACCATATACACATTATATACCATGAAATTGTATAGTAACACAGTAGTCTTGTGTGCCAATATGGCGGTAATGGCGAGAGACATTTTGGAGCAGTGTAGCGCAGCAGCTGTCGACGTCATGCACCTTAGACTGAGGCACTGTTGGTCGAAAGCGAAACTCCTTTAGTTTGGTGTTTGTTCCTGATGGTCCACTCTGAACCCTCTTATCCCGATGCCACTCTGAATATCCTCCCCCACTGCCACTTTGACTCCTCATCCTCAATACCACTGTGGCGCCCCTCTCCCACAACCACTATGACCCATTCTAACCTCCACCCCCGTAATACCACTCTGATCCGCCTCCCTCATTGCCTCTCTGACCCACTCCACTCACACTGTCGTGATGCAGTCATGGATAACGAGATCTCGGAATATGATATGAAAAAAGCAACTCACCAACATTGACTGTGACGCCCAGAATAATCACAGATTTGCTGAGTGGGAGTAATTGCCCCTACAGGGTGATGCGTGGGTTACATGTCGTCATTCTTGTATGCTGTGAACCCTTATACTCGGTGTATTTCAACAAGACGTGGGTCTGGCACTGGGAGTATGTGTGTGTGTGTGTGTGTCTATACGAGAAATTCAGAAGCAAATGAATGTATGTAAGAGTGTGGAAGACATGTTCAGATAGTAAGATATAATGGGAGGCTGTGTGTACGAACAGTGAGGATAAATGAATGGTAGGGCACACGATACGACTGGTGCCTTGAAGATGAAGCTGCTCCAGATAATGAGGCTGCTCAACAAATTATAGGCTGTCAAGAAGAGAGAGGTTTGTCAACTGAAATCTGGAAATAACTACTAAATGATTTAGAAGCAAGTACAAGAGTGTAAACAGGTATTATTGCGTCCATTTACTATGATAATGAAATGTATGTAAGACATATGTGAATAAAGTTACAAGATCAGTGGATTGTTAGATGTTGCCATTGCTGAAATTAATCTTTGTTTCAGGTTCTATCTGCCATGGAAATGCTAATCGTATGTATTCTATGGTAGCTGAGACGGCGCGGGCAGATCAAGGCCATCTCATTTACACTGTATACGAGTGCACAGAAACCCTAGCCAAACCCAAGTGCCCATTTTATCGACCAGCCCCAGTGGGAAGGACGAACAGCTGGGTCGACTGTAGACCGACTGTCGCGACGGGAATGTGACATCTGAAATCCTTTCCTGCCATCGCTCATGGGATTAGCGTGGGCTGCACGATATAACAGATTCTGCATGCAGCAAAGCTGCTAACGTACGATGGATGAATGAAAGGAATGAGACAAATGAGGACGAAGGAAGGAGATGGTGAAGGCACAAAAAATGAATAAATGAGAGCTTATGAGTGAAAGGGTGAAAAAAATGCGATTGAGTGAGTGAGAGGGTATGACCAAGTAGTTAGGGCACTGACGATTGATGTATGAGAAAGCACAAGAGCGAGTGGGGTTGGGAGAGGATATATAAGTATTAATGAGTATGAATAAGCAGTGATGCTGCTCTCTAAGGGAAATCCTGCACTGGGTCATTGGCTTCGAACGAGACGAGCTAGTGTGCAGGATTATTTCCTGTTAGTTCCCAGAGGCCATGGGACGTATAAACTCACGGCTATAAATAAGTGATGATCTACAAGCAAAGCAAAGAGCGGCACTTTAATAATAAACAAGTCATTTACAGCAACGCTGCCTGACTTCCATCAGTGCACTTGTGTATCAAAGTGTTTACCACTGTGCTGCCCACGACGCTGCAGATATTGCATGACGAAATAAATGCGTCACTGAAATATATATTTTTTTTTTTTTTTTTTTATGTTAGCTGAGACAGCACGGGCAACTGAAGCCCTAATCAAG
>JAUUDW010059751.1:0-16472 GCA_032361385.1 Panulirus guttatus
GAAGCCTTGCGAGGCTGGACTATACTGTACCTAACGTAACCCTGATGGTGTGTGCATTACCCAGCTGGCGCCAAGATTGGCGCCGTGTGGCAGTTAGAAAGTTAGAAATCCTGTGCCTGGCTGTGCGACCAGTCCCTAGGCCTCCTGCTCTTCGCTGACACCACTTCGCCCACACTTGCCAACATATACCTTTTCTGTACGGACACTCGCTTGCTTATTGCCCATTCTGACATCACTGACAACACGGATTCTTTACCACAATCATCTACTTTCCCTTCTTCGCTCCAGAAGTCAGAGTGCACCTGGCTGACTGACCACACATTCACGTGAAGGCAGCGGGCTGGCCACACTGAGGAGCTGGGTACCGACGGAGGCCGTTGACTGTACCAGCGGGTGTTAGGGTGGGCGTGGGAGGAGAGTGGTTACGTCTCCCTGAGGGGGTGGGAAGAGGAGGTAGCCAGGTCTTGCAAAGTGGGGCGGTGGTCGGGGCAACTACTGCAGAGCGTGTCGCCGTCGGAAGTGGGAGTCGATGGGTGATGAGGCGAGGCCGCTGGCCCGCCTGACGTCCCAGGCACGTTGAAGGGAGCGGACTGAGCACTGAATCAGGTGAAGTTGGAAGGACGAAAGACGATCATATTTTCGTCCGGACAGGACGATCTTACTCGACGATTACAAAGGCTTCGGTGCTGATATAATCAGTTGGGAAGATTGTTATTTACATCTGCAGTGGGTGATGTTTGCCTTCGGCCTCAGTGGCCAAGAGACAGCGGGGGAAAGCGGCCAAGGATAAGTCCCATCGAGCAAAGAAGCCCCGTATCAGAGGGTCGTTGATGTGATATGTCTGTAGATGATGTGACCACAGGCCCCCGCCGCTCAGCACTTCGTCAGAAGCTGTGAAACATTTTCAAGTCGAAGTGAGGATCGACTCTGGAACTATTTACCATTCCTAACCACTATGACCATTTTTGAAATACCAGGTTTCACACTAATTCCAAAAACTCTTAGATTATTTTTCACCCTTCTCTCTTTCTCTATCTTCCCTACAGTAGTTAAGATGAGGACTGGTGTAGGGCCTAGTAATCTGTGTCAGGTGACGTGGTTGAGGACGGAGGTGGAGCGACGGACTGAGCAAGGAAGGCGGTGAGCGATTGGGACTCAACCTAAGTGACCCGGGCCTCGTCACCGCGGCGTCCACCTTCTTCGTCACCACACTCGCTCACTCCTCCTGCCTGAGCGCCACGCCCCTCACGCTACGTCGAGCTCAACGTCTTGGCCAAAAGCGTCGCTCGGAGATATTGTTTACTGCAGAATATGGGGACGTAGGGCACAGACACAGACACAGATAAAGACACAGACAGACAGAGACACAGACACAGACACACACACACACACACACGCTTCCGACGGCAGGAATGCGGCGTCGTCAGAGCTCCGAGCAAGAGTGGCACACGGCTCGTTCCTTTCCTCCCTCCCTCCCTCTCTCCCTCCCTGACCTACATCCATGGAGGTTGGGAGGAGGGGGAGTGGAGAGGAGTAGGGTGGGTGGGGATAACGGAACCCTATGGCCTGTGTTTTGGTTGGGCACAGTAAACAATCGTTGCACGTGTTTCTGTATGTGTAGATGTGTGTTGATGTGTACGTGAGTAAGAATGTGTGTATCTTATGTGTATGTGAGTGAACATGTGCATATTCTATGTGCACGTGGGTAAGTATGTGTGTATTTCATTGGTATGTGTACTGCCTGTGTGCACGTATTTGTGATGACCCAATAGTGCAGTACAGGGAGGGAGTTCTACTACACTCGTGGGGTTCCCATCTCTTGAATTTTTCTTATAATGTAAGATTATTTCTGAATATGTCTGTTATAAGTTTGTTGTTATTATTCTTCTTATGACCTCTGGCTGTTTTATCATAGCGTCTTTCGAAGAACAGTTCCCTTTTGATCAAGTCACGCTATACACTTCTTTCTTCCATGGTTGGCCTCTAACCACTCAATGTAACTTAGCTCTCTCTCATTTCTGATATATTTTATATTCCCTCCACTGGATCTTCTCTATTAGTTCTGTGTCCTGCTTAAGCTGCAGTCACCACACCTGAGAAGCTTAGTCTAGTTTTGGCCTGCCGTAGGATGTGAGTCAGATTGCTAGTTTGTTTCTTGTCAATATACAGTACCTGGGCGAAATTCCTACATTTGGGAGTAGACAGTGTGTCTCCTTTATGAACCTCATGAGGTATGTATTAGTGTGTGTGTGTGTGTGTGTGTGTGTGTGTGTGTGTGTGTGTGTATCTGTGTGTGTGTTTACCTGCGTAACACTTTTTATTTAATAATTCATCGTAGATATTTATCGGTGCAGACCATTTGGAGCATTTGGCTAAAATGACACTCTGGACCCATATATTATAATGCCCATAATGCGGAAGAAACCATGAGACTTACAAGATTATTTACAGCCGTGCATTACGTAAACCAAGGCATCATAAGATAACAAGACTTTCATGTTCACAAAAGATCTCACCTGTGGTGAGATGAATCCACTCTGATGACTTAATAAAGACAAAGTTGAACTAATAAAGCAAATAACATCTTCTGAAGTAAGATTAGTATAATTATGTCTTTTTTTTTACCATTGAAAACTGAATATAGAAATTTCAGAGACAAGCTCAGCTCGAGCTAAGGGTCAGGCCAGGGATGTAAACCAAAAACACTTGAAGGTACAAAAGCAACTCAACCAACACTACAGGGAATCTTTTTAATGATCATATTCAGTACAACACAGACAGACATCCTGACCCACCTAAGAGTGAGGCTCGGTTGAAAGTTGATTACAGCTTTGAGAAGGTGGGATACGAAGCCCCAGTTGCTACCAACCATGACACGGTGTGATAATTGTTATCCTGTTGGTTTCCTATGGTCACTAATAACTTTGGATAATCGCTGAATTATTGCCCATAATTATCAAAATAGTATGATGGGATTTATCACGATTATCAGATGTCTCAAGGGACTTGAGTCAACTAGGGATGAAGTGGGAAAAGAAAGGGTTAGAAATAAATCCCCATTTAGCAAAGTGGTAAATCCTGGAAGAGGTAAATCCTAGTGGGTGAGTAAATCTCCAAGGAGGAGGATTAATTTTCGGGGGAAAATAAACGAAATCCCCAAGGATTAAGGGGAGGATTACAGAGTTAAGGCCAGACCACCTCGCATGGACCTTGGGTCTCTGTGGTCTATGTATCTACGTAACTTAACAGAGAGAGAGTCTGTCAGTAGTGTCAGCAGCGTCAGCCTGTGTCAGTCATAGTGCTGACAGATCTCTTTAATATTATTGTTTTTAGCGTCAGAATAGTCAGGCAATCAGTCGTGCTAGTAATAATGTCAGCATTAAAGGAAGATTAGTGTGTCAGGAGGTTCTCTGCGTCAGCAAGGTTAGCTCTTTCTATAGTGTCAGCTTTCAGCTGTCACAAGTTACCCCGACGGCGTCAGAAGCAGATATCAGTCAGCCGTCAGCCGCTTATGAGTCAGGAGGTTATTAAAAAACCCACCCAGCTGTCAGCCAGGTATGAGATGTGCAGAAGTCAGGTGTATATGAGCCACACACGTCCTCCAGGAATCAAGCCGGCCAGGTGTGACCCACTGGGATAAGCCAGGTATGTACCAAGATAATGATATACATGGCTGCACAAAACAAGGGAAGTGCCATATGTGTGAACCTGTCAGGACTCAAGGAGTTGAATTTCCTTTTCCCTTAGCTTCGAGTCGACACCGACGTATGTATGAGGTGGTACATTTTACTGGTATTTGTTGGGCACCTCCTCCAGTGCCCTGTAGGCGGTGTAGGTGCTATGGTCGGTGTAGTAGCTGGGCGGGTAACTCCTGTAGAAGAGAGAGAAGTATAAACATTAGGCCTCTCGTGGACTCTGGTGCCTCCTTATGTCTCCTTGCATCTGTGTCATGTGTTTCCGTCCGTCACTGATGATTTTGTTATGTACTACATGCCTAATTTCCTCAAAGACTTACAAAGACTTCATAAAGCAATTGTGACGATTCAAGGGGAGTACCTACGAAGATTGGTGAAGTACTTACGGGGACTGCTGAAACCACGAGAGAGAAAGAGAGATGATCCTGGCATTTGACAAGGGATTAGATCTGGTTCAGTTCTGACGAAGGGTGGAGCGAAGTTACTTACGGAGGGCTGATGAATCGGTTGGCCCAGTTGGTCCAGTAGGAGAGGTCCCGGCCCGTGATGATGGCCGCCAGCACCTTGAAGAAGAGGACGACGATGACGGCGAAGAAGATGCCAGAGAGAAGACCCTGAAGGCTGATGGTCACCTGTTGGTTGGCGTCCACTTCCCCGAAGAATAAACGTCCCTCTGCCTGAGTCCCATTTTTCTTCTCCTCCTCGTCATGGAGCGTCCTTCCTTTCCTCTGACTCTCAACCTGTTGCAGCTGCCGTTCTGACCCTTGTTCCTCCTGTTCTTCTGTTCTCCCCTCGGTCTGATGCGTGTCCTCTGGGTCCCTCTGTTCTCCTAGGGTGTTCTGGTCAAGTTGTTGCTTCTGTTGTATCCTGGATAGCCACTGCTTCCCCTCCACGGCCAGCTGTTCGATGGCATCCGTGATGGGGCGTAGCAGCCCCCGCGAGTCTTGCATCGCATCCTGCAGCGTCTCCTGCGTGCTGTGGCCCACCACACACACCATCAGGAGTGCCACAAGCAAAACACCTGCGGGTATGATTGCAGTTAGTTGTGTAATTGTTAATATACAATGGCTGTGCCTTCTCTCGCTCCTTCGTTTTCTGAGAGATGAAAATAACTGACAGTGTTCTGTGTTCTTAGCCTACCACGTCAACTAGACGCCCTCATAATGTTGTGGAATTATAATCCCTCAAATCTTTGACACCATCCTACCACTGAGCACCAAGATACCCTTGGAAACGGCATGAATAGGATACAAAACCAGCAAGACAGACTTACTAGAAAACTCATCAAAAAGTTGTAAAGACATGTTCTTATATACCAGTTTCTATCTCAGTTTATCCCTTGTGGTTCGTAGAACTATCAATTCTCCACATTTTTCGAGAGTGTGGGACATTCGACTTGTAGGAATAACTCTTCCCGTAGTCTTGTTGCTGCCCAGGTTGGCTGCAGTGTGTGTGTGTGTGTGTGTGTGTGTGTGTGTGTGTTCTTTGGTGTCCATCCACGGTCCTCTGGTGAGGCGAGTGTGTCCAATTCTGGCTATACTACTGCACGCCAACTGTCCAGCGTCAAGAGGTCACCCCATTCGGTGCAATGTGCCGAAACTCACACCAGTGACAGAAACCTTTTTAATATACACTTTCTTAGTGATTCAGATATTGTAGTATCACGAGTGAATCTAGTATCGTTGAGAAGGAGGGAGAAGTTCTGATTATTTCGTCTCTATCAGTGGTGATCAGTGTTATATATCTTAAAAGCAGAATGTTTTATTAGATTATAGATTTCAATCCCTCTTAACCAAACGTAATCGCATCTAACTCAAGTTGATTATGATATTCATGGGTTTCCTAACGTTAGCCTGGATTTTGGTCAGATCTGAGATGAATGAAAATTGAAAATAATTCTTTTTACCCATTGAGTGTTCAGCGTAACAGAATGTGACTGTAATCAAGATTATCTTTAGTCAAATGGGGAATGTTCAGATGAGAATAGTTTGACTCGGTGTCTTAAAGAGGAGGGAAACATGCTCGCCTTGCCACTGTCTGGAAATAAGTATAAACCTCTGCCTCAGAAAGAGACGCTGCTGGAGGAGGAGGAGGACCGACCTGACCCTTCTGCTGCAGGAGGGACTGACTTGGGGCGCACCAACACACACCACGCACCTCCTCACCTTTGGTCTCCATAGCTCCTGCAGAGCTGGCTGGCTGCAGTAGCGTTTTAGAGGCGAGGGTCGTAGACCTGGCTGGCGGAGTAGCTGTGAGGAGTCGTGGCGGCCTACGTCTATGGCTGGCTTCCCGTGAGGCCTTCTCCTGGTGGTGTTGAGGCAACTGCTGCTGGTGCCAGACTCATGGCACGGGTCCCCTGTCGCCCACCTTTTAAAACGAGGTGCCAACGCCCCCTTGATAATTGCCCCTCGACTGTGGATTGTAGGTCACTCCTGCCTTGATTGGACTCTTAAATAGCCACTTATACGCCACTTGGGGCGCTGTTCATAGTGTACTTAAGACATGTCACTCCGGTTTGTAAAGTGAGTAACAAAAAACGCGGTGAATTAATTTTCTAATCTCCTGACGAAAGGAGGGAAGAGATGGAGGGAATATGTGTCTTGCTCTGTTGCAGGTGTTGATATTGCAACGTCCGGACCTAGCTGGCAGTGTGTGTGTGTGTGTGTGTGTGTAGAGCCTTAGAACGGTGATGTCAAACTATCAAGGTGTCGCCACACTAGCACATCACACTGGGATTCTAGTATGAAGCTCAAACGTTAATATCAAACTGGCAGAGTGATGTCAGAATGAATAGGTGATGTACCACAGGCTATATGGTGATGTTTACCGGTAGGATGGAGTCATACTGGCGTTCAAACATCATACTAATAGGGTGATTGATTATCATCTTGGTACGAGGATATCCCATGAGCACTGTAATAACAAGAGAACATAGTCACGCTAGCTGGATAGTGAAGATGTCAAAATACATCACTTTGGCTGATGTCACACTACCATGGCGTCTTCCTTGATCCACTTCTGTGCCACAGATTCCAGAGTTCTTAAAACTTTACCACTTTCCATGACGGTCTAGCTCATGGCAATCATCCATGGTCGCCATTATGTCTCCAGTCCTCATAGACAAGAAAGACAGCCGCCTGGAAAGTAGATCATCTAAACGACGGTAATTAGCAACTTTCTTTAATCACCAGGACACACTTTGCCCCACAATACCGTGACTCACATCGCGTATATTTGGGTGGCAGTGTGAGAGTGTTTATTATCACGTCGGTTCCAGTGTGTGTGTGTGTGTGTGACGAATCATACCAGCCAGTCTCATACAGTGGGGTGGAAGGGATCTACGCCTAACCTTGCCAACAGCACTGCCAACATATACAGGGGAAAGACGATCAGCTTCTGTAGTTGCGTACGTAAATCTCTATGTATGTGCGTAAGTATGTAAGTATACACGTCTTACTCATAACACTGTCATGACTAAACTGATCACTGAAAGGCGGACGGTCAACTGGTACTCCTGCCTTACCGCTGTGAGCGACAAATCCAACAGCAACTAAATATGTCGAACGATGAAGAAAATCCACGTCTTCCACGCAACCCCAGTTGGCCTCCTCCCCCACACACATGGAGCACGTCTAATCCAAAGCAGCGAAATCCCTTCTACTACAGAACCCACACACGTACTCATAATTACTAAACGAATAAGCCACGAACCAACGAAAACCCTCTGCAAAATCCAATCCCCAACCGCTGATCACTCACCCTTCAGTCCCTATGACGTTCGTCGCTCAGTCAAAACCTTTAAAAAAGAACTCTTCAACATTTTCTACACAACAAAATCACAAACATCTGGAAACTTACCAGCACAGTTCCCAGCCTGAAACCCTCCAGACTATCCAACTCCGCCTTCAACTACCGCGTATCGCTGTAACTTCTCCTCCAACTACCCTGTATCACTGCTGTCTTCAGTATCCACCTCCTTGAAAAACTGATCCACAGCAGAATCACCCACACAAAATGGCTTTAGACCCAGCCACTCCTCTAATACACAGCACGCCCGAACAGACACAGCCACCTCAGACAACACACTCTAGATGGCTTCGACCAAGCACAACTCTCCACCACACACTTTCTGCGGCATTACATGTCAGCAGAGCATTCCATACCGTTCCCGACACATCCCCACACAAAACATACCTGACTCCATTTTCCAAAAAAGAATGACATTAGATGGTTTAGCCAACTTCGTAGATGGCTGCAAAGGCAAAGTCAGTCACTACGGTTTCCCTTGCAAGATCCTCAAGCTCTGTACTGCACTTCTCCTTAATCAGGGACGAATATCATTGCCAATTGAACGAAAAATGACAGGAACATAAAACAGCTAGAAATACAGAGACAAGACACAACACACAGTCCACAGATAGTTAAGACGTTACAATGTGTGTTTAGAAACTGTAAGGGAATTATATATTGTGAGGTGACAGAGAAGATATTCAGACTAATTTGTAATCAGGTCAGAGTGAAGGGAGACATTTGGGAGAGACTTTGAATAGGGATGTATAATGTCACCCTGACTGTTTAATCTATTTATGGATGAAGTAGTGAGGGAGGTAAATGCAAGGGTTTTTTGAGACAGGGGCGAGTATACAGTCTGTAGGGGATGGGAAGTGAGTCAGTTGTAGTTTGCTGATGACACAGTACTGATGTTGATTTGTAAAGCCACCGACAGATTACAGACCTTTACCAAAAATTGTGTATTATGGACGGCGGAACATAATAATCCAACGTCACCTATGAATTCAGAAAGTGTACTACATAAATCAAAGAACATTGTTTAGTTAGCTCTTAAAGCAAAAAATATCCAGATGTGCAAATATTTGAATAAGAAAACACCTGTCTTTCATTATCTTTTATTTACATAGGTCTACATAAATAACTTAAAAATGAACAGCGTCGCGATGATAGTCCCGAACCAGCCAAGTTTAACCGTTTGTATAGCACGGGTCAGGCGAGTAGAACCGACTCCCACAGCAACCCGAGTACTAGGCTGGGAGGAGGGAGTCGCCACCAAGAACTCTCCGGCAGCAGACGGCGTCGACGGACGGCCACTTCGAAGGGCCCCTCACCCCACACCCCTCGTGCCTCACTGGTACTTGGCGGCCGCCTTGTCGATGTTACGGTGGGCGTTGTAGGTCTCCTCCTGGGCGTAGGCGCTGCCAGAGGCGCCGTAGGTGTTGGCGGCGGGAGCTGAGTAGGTTCTGTGAAAGGTGGATTGGTAGGTGAGTGTAAGCATCAGCTTAACCTCAAGCTGATGACTGTGGCTATACTTGAGTGCCTCACTGTGCATACACACCACAGCTAGTATACTTGCGTACAACTCTGTACATGCATAGCACAGCTGTACTTGAGTATATCACTGTACATACTCAAACCACAAGTATACCTCAGTATAACAATGTGTATACTTCCCACAGCTATATTCGAGTGTATCACTACATATCCAGCATACTTATACCGGTATAAGCTTATAAATTATAAAATCCTACAAGTCCACAGGCACCTGGCGCCCCTGGGTACTCACGTGTGAGGTGGGTAAGGGTAAGCTCCTGTGGCTGCCGTATCCGCCGTCTTGTCAACGCCCAGCACCACGTAGGCGATGAAGCCGACCACCCCCGCCAGCAGGAGAAATATCCCGATGGACTCGAAGCCTATGCTGAGGGCGTTGTCCGGGATCGCGATGCCCTCCAGAGGGAGTTTAGTGCCGCTGTCGCTGTAGGTGGCCGGGTCCTGGCCGGTGATGGGCTCCGCGGTCGTAGTGACGCCATCCGCTGTCACCTCCTGCAGAAGCACCACGAGCACCGCCGCCGCTACCAGCATCATCGCTCCTGAAGAAGGAACTGCTTTAATTACAATACCCTAAAAGAAATAATGCTTTCAGACATCTTTCGATAACACGTTGAACCTCTGCTATGAATGGGAGACTAATTACTGATTTTCTCTAAGTTTTTCTTAATATTTGTTTATAATTCATTGCAAATGAACTATGGTTCTTCCTGAATGCTATTCCTTCATTATCCACTTTCCAAACTATCTATAGCTACTGTAACCATTCACACAAACTCGAATTATCATACTCGTCTCACTCAAAATTTTGCGCAGTGCTTTCAAACCTCATCACGTCTGAATAAAGCTTAACTGTATACAGCGCTTTCGTCAGTCTCTTGTCTGAACGGAGCGGTGATTTCTAATCAGCTTTTATCTCATTAAACTCAAGTAATCGAGTCTTTATAAACGTACTTTATGGATTTTGATTTTGAAAATAGACATCTTTTATTTACTCCAGCGTACCATATGGATTCTTTTGTTTAAAAAGAGTCTTTTTTTAATCAACTACTCTAGAGTATTGCGACTTACATATGGAACGAGACATCCATCAGTAAAAAGACTCAGACTAGATTCCTGCACCGTATTTGAATAACAAATGTGTACTACTTTCCTTATTTGTACGAAGCGTGACGTTGTTTGACCAAGCATGTACGCCTGCTGCACTGTACCACAGATGTACAGGAAATATGTACATATACAGCAAAGACATGCGAACGTACAGGTTTTTGGTGCATTACGCATGACAGCTAGAAAATGGATGTGAGCGAATGCGGCCTTTCTTTCGTCTGTTCCTGGCGCTACGTTGCTAACGCGGGAAACGGCGATCAAGTATGGGATATATATATATATATATATCCCACATGATGCCCTCCAGCAGTAAGGATTCGAACCCCCTACCATTTGCTTGGAATTTGAGTGCATAGATAATAGGCTTTGCTGCCAGTGGTTCGCGTACCCATCTCCCAAGCAGATGGTAGGGGTTCGAATCCTTTCTGTCGGAAGGCATTATGTGTTCCATGAAATTGCGCGCCCATTACACTATATTTGTGTCATTATCAGGCTTCCATGTGTCATATGGCACCGTGTGACACTGTCACTGACGTGTTATATGGCACCGTACGACACTGTCACTGATGTGTCATATGGTACCGTGTGACATTGTCACTGACGTGTTATATGGCACTGCGTGACACTGTCAATGACGTGTCATAAGGTACCGTGTGACACTGTCACTTACGTGTCATATGGTACCGTGCGACACTGTCACTGACGTGTCATATGGTACCGTATGACACTGACACTGACGTGTCATATGGCACCGCGTGACACTCACTGACGTGTCATATGACACCGCGCTGCATCGTCAGGTCCTGGCGTGTTATGGCGCCCGCAGTGGCACCACTACAAAAACAGCTTTTCACATGTCACTCATTCTGATACACCACTTCACATCGTAACAAAAATCTGCTCTGGTGACGATCATCTCGTCTCCTACGGGAGACAGCCGTCACATAACGGACGTCGTGGTCGCTTACGACGCCTGACGTAGAGACACGTGTGGGTCACGCGGGTGAAGGGAATGGATGAGGGAGCTAAGGTAAAATGACTGGACGGATGAGGGAGGTATCCACGTATTGAGTGAATAATGCTTTTTGTGGATGTCGAGTGAATGGGATCGGTTGATAAGTAACAAAGGACGGTTTCTGTTGGGGATGAGAGGACCTGGTAAGTGAGTCAACTGTTGTTCGCCGATGGTGGCTGACTCGAGTGAGAAACTGTATAAGTTGGTGACTGAGTTTGGAAAAGTGTGCGAAAGGAGAAAGCCGAGAGGAAATGTGAATAAGAGCAAGGTTATTTTTCCCCTAGGGGAGGTGGATGGTAGGTGTGAACAGTGTTGAGGACATGATAGAGAAGTATATGTCCAGGACTCTTGAGGGAGGAGGTCCTGCAGGTCGTCCTAGGAAGAGCTCGCCTGAGGAAAGACACAAGAGGAAGTTCTTGGAAAACGCGGAGTACGAGGACATGAGCGAGTAAGAGTAGATCTGATTTTTGAAAGTGCAGCGAGTGATAGGCTTCCACAACTCTGTCTTTCCAGGTCTGGTGAGGAAGGTGAGAAAGCGAGGAGGTGGGGATCCTCACGTCGTTCCGGCCTGAGACGTGGTTGGTATAGAACACTCTCCCCCTCTACCACAGGCTTCAACACTTAACACTAGTCACACACACACACATTCCAGATCTTTTCTGAGCGTCTCCATTCGTGTCTAGTTTGTACAAGAACAGTCCACAGATCTGCTACAGTCGCCCATACCCTTGAAATTCATGACGACCTTGGCTGAAGGAGTAGCTGAAGGAAGTAGTTGACGCAGGGCTCGACGGAGAGCGGGACGCTACCGGGCAAGGAGGGCAGGCAAGCAAGCCAGGCTGGCCAGGCAGGGAGGAACTGATGGCTTGTCCTTCGTCCTCACCTCCTTATATAAGCCTCAGGTGTCCTAGGACCCGACCCCATACCTACCCAAGCTGTCTGGGTCAAGGCAGGACAGTTCAACCGTTATAATCCTCCCTCCCTCCCTCTCTTGTCCCACCTCCCCAAGCACCTTCCCTCAGGCCCGGGGTGAGGTTATGGCTGCTGGAGACTCTATCTGGGTTCTGGTACAGCCAATTATCCGTCTGAGTGTTGATGGTTTTCCTCTATAAAAAAAAGAGTGGGTGGGAAACGCACGCGTTGTCCCATAGGCCAAAACGTTTATCCAAAATCTTCGTCACCAAAACATTCCCGGTTCCTTAAGCAAATATCCTTAATGGAAATAGATTTGTGATTAAGACTTTGACAAAACTAATGCTTGAAAAGCTATGTGGACTGATGAAAGCTAAGAAAAAGAAGGTAGAGCAACAGCTACTATATAGCTTGGCTACCACATATACACAGATAATAATACCTCACAGCTCCAGTATGGACTTGGGTGTCCTGACCAAGCGTTGCTGTTTAGCAGCTGGTTCAACAAATGTGTCGGAACGATGAATGCGACACATCGGCTTGATAGAAAGGTCTGTCTGGTGGGTCTTGTAGGTGGTTTGGTGCCAGTGGGTCCGATAGATAGTTCTAGGTGGTCAAGGTGCTGGTGGGTGTGGCTCTAGGTGGTCGAGGTGCAGGTGGTTGTGGCTCTAGGTAATCAAAGTGCAGGTGGGTAAGTACATGGTGGTTCTGACATGTAACATGGTAGATGGGCCAGGCAAGTGGGTGATTATGTGACAGACCCTTGTACCTAGTGCGTGAGACGGGTGGGCAGCAGTGTAAAAACCGGGTGTGACGGGTGACTATAGGTATAACAGGTGGGTGTGACGGGTGGGTATGGGTGTGACGGGTGGGTGCGACAGGACAGAAGGGCCAGCTGTTGTACAGGAGACGTGGGTCTTGCTAGTGTTATCAGAATGATCTTAGTTGGACGAGGATGTCCGGTAATCTTGCCTCAGGTGTTATCTTAGCTGGGTGTCTCACTGTCACCCATATTCATTGGTAATACACAAGGCATCACAGCTGTGGCACCTGTACTGATAGGCAATTGACAACTGTGTGTTAGCAAGGCGAAGCGACACACCTCAGGAGGCGCATTCACGTCCACCTTGGCTGGTCAGTACGAAGCAACTGCCTAATTACCAAACCTGTCCTTGTTAGCGATACGGAATCACCGCTCACGACAATGACCAGCCAGTGTGGGCAGCGAGCTTCTCTCTGCTGGCCGGCAGCTCATCACACACCGATCTGTTAATTCTGGAGTCCCTCCCGCCTGTCCTACAGGAACAAACCCACTGTTAGGAACAGCGAGGTATCGACCGAGTTATTGTGTGTTTAAAAAACTTTTCGTAGGTTTAAAGTAGAAGTGTCTACTTGCTTTTAAGTGCAAGTTTTTAATGTTAGGATATGTGTTGTGAACCACGTCGACGGAACCACGTCAAGGATGGGTTAAAGCTTGAACCACGTCAAGGGTGGGTTAACGTGTGAACCACGTCAACGGGGGTTAGGGTGTGAACCACGTTAAGAGTGGGTTAAAGTTTGAACCACGTCAAGAGTGGGTTAAGGTGTGAACCACGTCAACAGTGGATTAAAGTTTGAACCACGTCAATGGTGGGTTGAGGTGTGAACCACGTCAAGGGTGGGTTAAGGCGTAAACTAATCAAAACGTCATCTCTTTATTGACAGATTTGGATAAAAAAATATAAATTAAATAAATTATAGACAGACAAATACATTAGCGGTATGTGAGCCGCGGTAGATTTGTCCATCGTCAGCAGGTGTGGCGGTCAGCAGGTGTGGTGGTCAGCAGGTGTGGCGGTCAGCAGGTGTGACGGTCATCAGTTTTGTTAGTCAGCGGAAGGGAGTGTCAGTTAGCTGGTATGGAAGTCAGCTGGTGCGATGGTCAGCAGGTGTGGCTGTCAGCGGGTGTGCCAGTCAGCAGATACGGCGGTCATCAGTAGTGTCAGTTAACAGGTGTGTCAGTCAGCAGGCATAACAGTCAGCAGGTGTGTCGGTCAGCAGGTGTAACGGTCAGCAGGTGTGTCAGTCAGGAGGTATGGCGATCAGCGACGGGTGGGTTGGTCACTAGTTGTGTCAATCAGCAGGTGTGCGGGTCAGCAGGTGTGTCAGTCAGCAGATGTGCTAGTTAACAAGTGTGTAGTTAGCAGGTGCATCAGTCAACAGATATGTTGGTCAGCAAGTGTGATGGTCAGCAGGCGTACAGTCAGCAAGTGTATCAATCAGCAGGTGTGTCATTTACCAAGTGTGCCTGTTAACAGCTGTGTCAGTCAGTGTGTCAACGAGCAGATTTGTTAGTCAGCAGTTGTGTCAGTCAGCAGGTGCATTATCAGCAGGTGTGCCAGTCAGCAGGTGCATCAGTCAGCAGGTGTGTCAATCAGCAGGTGCATCAGTCAGCAGGTGTGTCAGTCAGCAGGTGTTATTAATCAGCAGCTGTTTAAGCCAACAGGTGTGCATGTTAACTGATATATCAGTCAGCAGGTGTGTAGGTCAGAAAGGATACCGGTCAACAGTAGTTTCGATCAGCAGATGTGGCAGTCACAGGCGTGTCGGTCAGCAGGCCTGTTGTTCAGCAGGCTTGTCGGTCAGCAGGACTGTTGGTCAGCAGGCCTGCCGGTCAGCAGGCCTATCGGTCAGCAGGCCTATCGGTCAGCAGGCCTGTCGGTCAGCAGGCCTGTCGGTCAGCAGGCCTATCGGTCAGTAGGCCTATCGGTCAGCAGGCCTATCGGTCAGTAGGCCTATCGGTCAGCAGGCCTATCGGTCAGCAGGTGCGTCAGTTTACTCGTACTTAACCCTAGCGTCATCTAAGGACCGGTGGACTGCATAATTCTTTTCATAAGCAGTGGTCACGGCGTAGCCACTGTGGGAAGAGCACGGTGGTGTTAGTGGTGGGGTGGTGTCAGTGGTGAGGTGGTATTTTGATACAGTGGTGTGGAATGATGGAGTGGGGGCCATAGATGGAACCCTAGATGTTAATGAAAGATTTCCAGTCTTCTGAATCGGTTCCAGTGAGCATGGAACGTGAATTTAGGGCTTCCAGTTCAGCTGAACAGGTGTGTTTATTGGTTAGTGTGGCCAGACAGGTGTGTTGGGTCGTTTATGAGATCAGGCAGGTGTGTAGGCTGCTGCGTACAACATCCAAGGGATTAATATGGAAAAACATATAAGAGGAGACTTTATGGTCTATGACAAGCTTATCTGCCGGAGGACAGTAGATGGGAAGGACAGATAACAGAAGACCTGATGGTCTCTGACGAGGTCATCTGCTGGGGGACAGTAGATGGGAAGGACAGATAACAGACCTGATGGTCTATGACGAGGGTTATCTGCTGGAGGACAGCACAGGGAGGATAAATGCTAGCGAGGGGGAACTATTAGATTGCCTCAAAACACACACACACACACACAGAGCCTCATTGCTTCTGGTAGTTACTTTGCAAGACCACCCTACCTGCTGGCGGCGTAGCCGGAGGCCGCGTCGTCGCGGCCCGAGAGGACCCCGATGGCGGCGGCCAAGAGGACGCCTATAAGCACCGCCAGGACTGCCGTGGTGATGCTGGCGGTGCCGATGGTGACGGTCTCGTTGGTGTTCCTGTTCAGGAGGAATCGGCCCTCCGGGTCACCCTCCTCGTCCTCCGCCGCCGCCGCCGCCTGCTGCGGTTCCTGCCCCTGCTGAAGAAGCCCCTGCTCGCTCGCCAGGCTCAGGCCCGCCACGAGCAGGAGGACGAACGCACCTGAAGGCGAGAAACGTGGGAGGGTTGAGGACTAGAGAGAGAGAGAGAGAGAGGAGAGAGAGAGAGAGAGAGATATCGCAAACCATATAACAAATTATCAAAACCCTTCAGAAGAGAGAAGGAGTCATATAACTATAAATGCTGCAGTTAGAATTCTTAGACAAAATACTTAAACAATTTAATGAAAAAGGTCAGATGCAGGAATTAGATAATGTGATAATAGCAATAATCTAAAATGATAATTAAGGTACGAAAATTATTTTCTGAGGGAGTCACAAACAGTTTGTGGATCACTGCCACATTATCAATAGGTTCTGCAGTGGCAGGGACCTACGGTGGGGTTCACTAGTGGTAGGTAGCTACAGTTGGTTTCACGAGTGGTAGCTACCTAAAGTGAGATCTTCAGTTGTTGGTACCTACGATAGGGTTCACTAGTGGTAGGCACCTACAGTGATGTTCATCAGTGACTGGTACCCACAGTGGGATTCTTAAGTGGTAGGTACCTACAATGAGGTTCTCAAGTGGTAGGTACCCTTAGTGAAGTTCACTAGTGTTAGGTAGGTACCTACAATGGGGTTCACCAGTGGAAGGCACCTACAGTGAGATCCACCAGCGGTAGGTACCAACAGT
>JAUUDW010059862.1:0-16471 GCA_032361385.1 Panulirus guttatus
CTGAGCCAGGTACCCATTTTATCGACCGAGCCCTAGGGGTGGATGAACAGCTGGGTTGACTGTGAACCGACTGCCGCAACCAGGATTCGAAACTATGCGCTCGACCCTGGGCGGCCCGTGGATGCGTCACGGTCAGGGACGCTAACCGCTACACCACGGAGGTTACCACTTCTCCATTTGCCTTCCTCCCCTCCTTTACTGTTTTTTTCACAACAAACTTCCTGCCAAAATAGTCTGTCGTACTATGTACCTGAAGTTTACAGATAATCACTCACTCCAGCTGTCATTTGTCCTCTTTTTCAGCCCTGGCGCCTCCCTCTTGACATCCAGTCGCTTTCTCTTGTAAACCTCTCAATCACTTGCACACCTTCCCTGCAAATAAGCTCATGCACTTTTCTTTCTTACTGTCAACTAAACTTTCCCATCCCACAGCTCAGGCCTCAGCACAAGATCCTACCCATCCAAACCACAACATGACTAATGACCAAGCTCCAAGTAGAAATATGAAACCTTGTCCCTGCTCGACACTGAGGCACCCGATCAGCTACATCATAGCACATTGGTAATACACAAGCAATAGTAAACATGAAGCGCTACATCACACATATACATGTACTAAATACCTATTCACAAATGCATACAGATATACTCATGCATTCAAAAAGAAAAACACATACTACACAATACATGCGGACACGTTTATGCACTACTTCTTTCATCTTTTCTATGTTTGTCTGTCCCTCCTTCCCTCCTTTTTCACTCTCACCCTCATTCCTCTTTCATTGCCTCCTCACTCTACTCGGGTAATATTGAATTTCTTTAATCAACTGGAAACCTGCAATAAAGTGACCTGGAAGATGCGAAGATGTCTAAGTGTTAATTAGATCCCAGTGCAGCGTTCAATTAGAGACTTTATACCTGGCCTGAGCTGGCTAATGACGGATTTAAGTTCTCACCCACTCTAGTCACCCTCCTCCTCCTCCTGACGACGCAAGGTCTTCTTCCCTCCTGGAAAGACAACTCTCTCCTCTTGATGACGTAAGGTCGTCCTCCTGGTGACACAACACGTTCCTCCTGACGACGCAAGGCCCCCTTCCTTGTGACGTTACTCTCTGCTCCTGACGACGCAAGGCCTTCCTCCTGGTGACACAACACGTTCCTCCTGACGACGCAAGGCCCCCTTCCTTGTGACGTTACTCTCTGCTCCTGACTACGCAAGGCCTTCCTCCTGGTGACACAACACGTTCCTCCTGACGACGCAAGGCCCCCTTCCTGGTGACGTTACTCTCTGCTCCTGACGACGCAAGGCCTTCCCCCTGGTGACACAACACAAGTTCCTCCTCCAAGAAATGCAACGCCTTCTCTTGGTACCGGATCTTCTCTCTTTTTTTGCAACGGATGTCGGCTTTCTGGTGATGCACCTCCTTGCTCTTCCTGGTTCATATCTATTTTCCTACCAATGAACTTTCTTATTTCTAGATCACGCACTTGCCTCCTCCTCCTCTCTAGAATCGCATTCCCCTTCTAACCCTCCTGGAGACGCACCATCTTCCTCTTAGCGATATATCTTCCTTATCCCGGCAGCCCATCACCCACCTCCTCCTCGAAGCGCACATTCATCTGAGGAAGCGACGAATCTCCTCTAAGGAGGCGAACCATCCTCGTTTTAGCGATGTATATCTTTACTGCTGGCGACGCAAGTCCCGCATCCTCATGACACACTTTTCTCTCCCTGACGACGCATTTAACCCCTGCCGGTGAAGAACCATCCTTCCCTGGACGTTCATCCTCTCAGCCAATCACGATCTTCCTCATAACACACCTCCTGCTCCCTGGCGACGCACCTCCCTCCCTGACACGCACCTATTAGGGAAGTATCTCCCTCCTGATGATGTACCTCCTTCCTTCTAGCAACGAATCTCTCTTGGTGGTGACGTACCTCACTCCTATTGCTGGCGCGTTTCCATCGTGGCGCCGCACCTTCCTCATCCAAAGGATGTAACATTCCCCTCCTCATGGTGTACTTCCTTCCTCCTGGTAACGCAGCTCATCCTACTGACTACACACGTTACTCTCCAGGCAACGGATGTCCTTCCTGCTGGTCACGTTTCTCAGTCCTGGTAACACTTTTCTCTTGCTGGTAACGTACTTGACTCTTCCTAGTAACGTACTTCACTTCCGTGGCAACGCACCTCATTCTTCTTGGCAGTAGATCTCCCTCCTCCCTGCAGCCTCACCCATCTCTTCCTATCAACAATTTTCCCTTGTCCTGGTGAAACATTTCCCTCTATCTGGTACCGAATTTCCCTTTTCCCTCCCGCGTACCTCCCTTTTCCACACGACGCCTTTCCCTCCTACTGGCGGCTCGCTTCCTCGTTTTGGCAACGCACTTCCTTAACCTTAGCCTTTCCCTCCTAAACGACTCATCCCCCTTTTTCTAGCAACGCCTCTCCCGCTGTTTGGAAAAGCATCTCCTTCATTCTTGCAACGTGCCTTCCATCGGGTGATAGGTCTCCATGCTAAATAAGTACGATGCATTTCCATTCTCCTGATAACGAGGCCACTACCACCAGGCAACGCATAACCTTCATCCTTGGGAGTCATGTCTCTGAACCCGATGTCTTCAGTTTTTGCCACAATCCACTACCACAACCTGTGCCATCCATTCCTCTGTGACCGTCTTGCTCATTTCTCCATATATCATCATTCAAAATATCTCTTCTCCTGTTTTATTTTTCCCTTCCCTTTTCTCACTGTTTATTGTTGCTACCCACTTCTCATCTTCCTTTTACCTTTTAGGCTCCCCCACTCCCCTACCTCCCACTTCTCTTTATTTCCTTTGTTGTCGTCATTTTCCTCCTTGCTCTCCTGTTTTCGCATCACTCCCCTCACCACAGTTCTTTCGGTATCCCCCTCTCGTACCCTCACCGTTGTTATTCCTCCCCTTACGTTCCCCCATTCCCATCTCTTCTATTTTCCACCACTGGCCACAGTCTATCTCGTTCCTTCTGTCCCTCGTAGCTTACAGCTGTCTCTTTCATTCCCATCTCTAGCGCATGTTTCTCCTCACCACCTGTTGTTCCCATTGTCTTATGCTTCTCATTCTCTGACTTCAGTAACACTCTTATGTTTCCATATTTGATTCGTATTTGAGAACTTCAGTGTTTTGTTTTGTTTACAAAGCAAGCGCTGGAGCGCGAACTTGAATGTGTTTTACTTTGTTTTCGAAGCTGTAAATGAACAGTTGAGGACATATGTGGCGACGATATGGTTCTACGAGTAGGTCTGTACGATTGTATCGTACGTAAAGGTCCTTCGTTGGACAGTTTTACAATTCTGTGTTAAGAGGATTTGGTTATATCTTGCTCCTGTGTTCAAAGAAGGTTGGGTGTATGAACCTGAATATTGTTAATCAGTAGAAATGTGTTGAAATGTAATTCTAGAGACGGCAGTATCTCGAAAAATACACTAGTCTGCGATAAGGAGTTTGTTTGTATCGACTCTAAATACGCGATTAGATAAAACGGAAATAAAAGAAAAGAGAAATAAACGTGTGAAAAAGAAATCTCAGGTGGGAAGCTCGTCTAAAAATGTTGTTGTAGTAATTAGAAACAGGCTGGGTCAGGTGGCAGGGCCCCTGTATTGGACAAACTGTGACGACCAGACGACGTAATTAAAAGACTTAATTGACAACCTGATAACTTGGGTGGGGTAGTGTTGCCGTGTCAGGCAGGGTGTCAGACATTGTTAGGATATTTTCTCCGGTGTTGAGAAAGAAACGAGACGCTTGTCACAGTTGGAGCATCAGCGTCAGAATTTTTATTTTTCTAGATATAATCTGCAATTACGAAGATGAATTCACGTTCAAATCAAAATACCCTGATATTGCTAATAATTTAGAGAGCCATATAAAAAGTGCCACGAAAAACAAAACTTGTTTTGATTACATTTGTGATGCATATATAAAGATTTCTCTTCCTCACACAGTTTGTTACAACCAGCGTACTCTGGCAACTTAATCGAAAGGCCCAAGGCTTCTGAGGAAAAGCAAGCAAGAAATTGATACTTTGCATGCCAGAACTGTGTCACAGAGACAGAGTTTTCGAAAATCATAACATTGTCCTGTCATTCGAGGGAGGGTGCAGGATCGTGTCTTTGGAGTCGTCATAACGTTTAATTAACAGTTCATGAGAGGGAAAATGTTGCATCTGGGAATATAAACGGAAGGCAAGCTTCTTCATATCATTTTATATTTCGGTGAATGAAATGTATCGATGACGGTGTCTAAGATGCTGGGAAAACGGATAATGTATTCATAATAATGCTTTCCGTATTGTTGGTTTGTCAAGAGATTCTCCGCTACAGACACAGAATTTCCCACTGAACGTTCCCAGCCTGAAGCATAGTTAAGTGTAAGACATTACGGCGTATTTAGGTCGGTAGTTGACGGTAATATGAGTGCTTATTTCCATGGAAATGTTTCTTTTAATCAATACAGAATACTACAAGGTGGAGATGCGTTGCGGTACTCGTCCCATGACTCGGGCCACAAGGGCTTCACCAGGTGAGTGTCCAAGACACCCTCATTCCGAGGATTCCTCAACACGGCAGACTGACCTCCTGCGTTAGAGGACCTTGTCGCTGTTTTTCTTTTGTCATTTGGACAAAAGTCACTTCTTGGGATCAAGTCGCGTGTCCGTAAAGCCTCAATTGGTGCTACTTCGTGGACAGGAAGGTTCCTTGGGTTTGACGAGGAGTCACTCTAGTAGTAACTAAGACTCTTCCTCAGAGACGTTCCGTACATAGCAGTCTTGCATTCGGAATTCGAGTCTCATCACCTACAGAATGGGATAAGAAACATCAGCAGCTTATTGTTGCATATTCTACTCCAGCTGGGTTGTAGGCAGCGCCACGCACCTTGGTCAAGTGAGTCTATCACGTCACGCGTCAGATCCAGATTTTTAGAGACTTAACTGCTACACTTACCGGTGATATTCACCATATTGCCATGGGATGGAAAGAAAAATTCTGTCTAGTGCTTCGATACTGCCACCATATTGGAGCGGTATTAGAGGTGGCAGTGAATCAAGCAAACGCCTTCCAGGGATCGAAACCTGGACAGGGCTGTCGGCTCACAGCCAACCCACATGTTCATCCTCATTTTGAGGTTAGTCTGTGAAAAGATAATTGGCGTAAGCGTGTGTGTGTGTGTGTGTGTGTGTGTGTGTGTGTGTGTGTGTGTGCAGAAAATCACAACGAAGACGTAGTTAACCATATGCAGAAACACCACTAGGAAAACGAAACACGAAAATCCCGAGCGCTTGCGTGTAGTACCACATCTTTTAGAGGACTAGTTACAAAGAGAAAAAATAGATACAGTAAAGATTATGTATGTAGAACCGGAGGAAACCTGGAATGGGGTCAAGTAACCCAGTAATTAGCGAGAGGAAAGGTTGGTACAGGCTTTACTATGGTTTCCCATAGCTGCTTCATCTACCCTGGGTCAGCCCATTGACAACAAGTGGCCTTCTGTATTACACATCATGTTATGCCCCTACGCCTCAAATCATCTTTCACCCCATTCTTCCATCTCCAGTTTGGTCTCCACCCTTCTCCTTGTTACTACCCTCTTTGTCACTTCCCTTCACTCATCCTCAACATAAGTCCTACCCATCTCATCATACCCTTTTCAGCTCTCTCAAAAAATAAGCTTTTTATCAACACGCCTCTTGTTGTTTGATGATGACACGGCGCTAGTGGTAGATTCGAGTGAGAAACTGCAGAGGCTGATGCTTGACTGTGGGAGTGTGTGTGAAAGGAGAAAGTTGAGAGTGAATGTGAATAAAAGCAAGGTTTAGCAGTGAAAAGAGAGAGGTTATTTGCAGTGTGAATTTGAGTGCAGAGAACTTTAAAGAAGTGGGGCATTTTAGGCCCCTGGGAGTGGATATGACAGCGAAAGGAACCATGGGAGCTCACCACCCCAACCAGATACAGATTTAACAGACATGATGACATTACGCACTCTTGCCTTAGACACACCTTCACCAGCAACCAGTCGCCTTTCTCTCTCTCTCTTCCTACTCGTACACACGCTTTCCTCTCTTGATAAAAGATCTCACCGCTCTTAGTAGATTATCTCCTACACAAACACCTTCCACAGAACATCTCTTTCGAACCTATCATATATGACAACCCACTTAAGGTTACATCGCAAGAAAAAAAAATGACTTTTGGCGAGGTTGTATCATCGTCAGCTGCCGTAGATGTGCTCGTCCTGAGCACACCCAGTACGGTCTTGTTTATAACTTCATGTTTGCGAACTATCAGTTGCGTTTAAATCTCTGTTGCTTAAAAACGATCAATTTGATGAATTCATATCATTAATCAAAACCAATGCAAAAAGTTAGGTTCCATATTTTTTCTTCTAGATGAAAATATGTTCCCGTGGGAGATTCTGTAGTGATAGCTTAGTAGTATGAACGAGTCTGTGGCGTGAATGGTTCATCTGCTACCAGTAGATTACACATCGACATATCAGGCACCACCAACATAGCATCAACAGTTTACTCAGCACCAAGAAATTATTCGTCATCATCGGATCATCCAGAACCAACAGGTCAGGTAGGATCATCCAGTAGGAACAGGTCACCCACCAGCAACAGACTACCCATCTCTAGCGGTTCATCCAGCAGGAACAAATCATGCAGTATGGACAGATCATCCACCATCAACAGAATGTTAAGTGCCAACAGATCATCCAACCTCATTTCATGTTCGAGGCCATATTTTCAACTGATGATTATACTTAAACAATGGACCTCCGTGGTGCAGCGGTTAGCATCCCTGACCGTGACGCATTCATGGGCCACCCAGGGCCGAGCGCATAGGTTCGAATCCTGATCGCGGCAGTCGGTCCACAGTCAACCCAGCTGTTCATCTACCCCTAGGGCTTGGTCGATAAAATGGGTACCTGGCTCAGGCTAGGGTATGTATATATATATAAAGCGTTAATGGGATAGCCTTGCTTAGGGCCTCGGCCTCCTGTGCTGTCTAGGTTAACATATAAAAAAAAAAACAGAAATCACTTTTGGATTGCAATGGATATCCATAAAGTTAATAATCTCGACAGTTTTGTATGGACGAGTCTTGGGAATGAAAGACAGGAAAATGGTGGATATGTTGATGAAATACCTGAGGACAGTCTAGTGTCGGGTTGTATATAGAATGACTACGAGGAAGGTGCTATGATGATTTGGACAAGCAGATAGGGTTATTAAAGGGCATTCAGAAGGGTTAATGGTTTATATGAGATGGAATGAGATTATGATACATCAGGATCTGTGATACACTACCCTGGTAAGGCAGAAACGGTGATTGTTGATCAATAAAGACTTGTGATGCTTGAAGGTCCAAACTAGGAACCTCGAAACTCGTTAAGAATCAAGTGAAAATGTTTGGTGTACTGAGAAAAACCATGATGACTATTTCGCCCCTATCGTTATATATGGTGACGAATTGGATTAGTCTTTCTGATATTATGTGCAATTATAGCTTTTTTTTTACATATATATTTTTGGGGGAGCTACTTATTTTATTGTATTTCAGATGAAAGTATTGGTGTTGGAAATTAAGTTTACACGTAACGGAGCTGAATTCCTCGCCTCGTACACTGGTTCAGGTATGACTGTAAATATTTTAAACTTTAATGCAATTAGTTAGATTTTGTAGATTAATAGTTTTTGTTTTTACTAGAATTACGTAGGTTTATTATGGAGCATAAATAATTTTTTTATGATGAATTAAGACAAGCATATATCTGAAAATATTGAAGAGCATAGTGTAATCTGAAGATCTGTAATGAAATACTTGATGCATAACAGGATATTTGTTAATAACACATTTTTTACAGGTTAACATGCACATTGCACAATACTAGCAAAGGTAAAGCTTCAGGGACAGTACTTGGTGTAATTACCATTTGCTAAAAGGATAGATTTTTAATGGCAGGTGAGTTTCTCAAGTGTAAACCTAGGTTATTTAGGTGTTAAGTGTTTTTGGTATGCTGCTGTTCATTGTTTATGGTTCTGATTATAGTTTTTTGTCCAGTAGCATTGCTTAAGGTATTTTGTCCAATTTCAGTTTGCGTGTAGCTATCCCTTGATCAGAATAAATTTTATGATGATTGTTCTCACAGACCTGTTCTGTAATACTTTGAAGAAAAATAGAACGGCCATCTGATAACATTTTGTATTTGTGGTTCCAAGCCATATCCTTGCTTGCAGCATTAATACATAATTTTTTTCTCAGGTATTCAGGTCTAATCGGGGCCTTGCATTTCTCCGTTGAATATGGAGTTTGATTCTTCTTCCCCCATATCATGTGAGGTGTTATGCTTGTATGTCTTTGGAAGACTGGTTTGGAGTATGACATGCCCAAATGGAAACATTAAATACCATTGTATTAAACTATTGTAATATTTTATCCAAATTTGTTTCTTTAAATATTGTATTTTTCCAAAATAAAAATGTACTCTTGTAGTTTTTGTATGGAACCTCCTGCATGCTGTTTGATCATTTGAATGGGATTGATATCTTGAAAAATTGAATATTTTTCATGTTATACTTCGACAAAGGCAATCGGGACGAATTGCCCTAAAACATCCAGATAACTATCCTCTTGGCCCCCACAATTCAGTTTTTGACAGGCTTACAAGACAAAGTTTGAGGCCTACAACAGGTCTGAAGTCTGTACTGAAGAGACAAACGATGTTCCCCAGACTGTGGGTCTATCATGCAGGAAGATTACACTACTATGCTGTACATGATAGCATGACAAGGGTGTAGATGAATAGTTGTGAAATATTCTGAATACAACATGTCTGACAGGAAGAACAGAAATGGCTAATCCAACCCATCAGTTCCACCCTAGTATCCTATCTAATGAGTAACGTGCAATTGACACTTTTCTTCGAGGAAACGTCCTCTAACTGGAAAAATGCAAAGTACAAGTATGGATAACATTGGATGGAGACATCCTGTAGCTGGGAAGCACAGGTGTGAAACTAATGCAGTTAAGGACACATCCTCCGACTGGGAAACATTGACACCCAGAGATTTGTGAACCTTGATCGGAAACACATTTTAAGCGTCTGTTGACAAAGTTTCTCCAAATAAGTCTAATCCCTAGTACGAAGTAGCACAACTTTGAAGCTGTTGGAAAAGGGGTCATGAACTAAAATCAGGACCGTTTCAAGTAGTATTGAGAACTGTATTTTCCGAATTAGCAGTTACAACTAGGAACAGACAAATTTGTTTCCACATACGCGATGTGGCGTCAGGAACAGAAAAGTGAGGGACCAAAAAAAATCCTCAACCTTTTTTCTTTTTAATATTGCACGGAAAGTAATAAGGTGGGAGGAGGAGGTTTCCAACATAAACCCCCGTGGCCCGCCCTCCCTTCATCTATAACACAGGACGTACGTGAACTATTCTTACTCGACCCCTTTTGATTATACATGTAGTGGGATGTGGTTTCTGTTCATTATACATGGTAGCTATAGTATGGATGTGATCGAATTCGGCCTCTACATTTATCAGTCCCTAACGCTGGAAATTGCTATGATAAAAACTGATTTGTATATATATATATATATATAGCATATGGTAGCCAGTACTTCACCGGTTGTCAAGTTTTACTCCTTTTACCAGGATAGCTGTATTTCTGATTCACTCATGTGGCAATGTCCAAAAATAATGTCCTTGTCAGATACAATACTTCCCTCACATGACTCGTTCTTCTTAACCTTAGATTTTCATGCTGTGAGTGCTATGCGCTAGCTTATCCTTTAGACAAAATTATAGGAGCTTGAGAGGCAGAGAGTAGGAAGGAACAGCACGTAAAATAGTACGTTGGATCATTAGTAGTTGGTAGGAAAATAAATTGCGAACTAATGCAAACTGCGTTAGAGTTGCCCTCTGCCAGTAACCTGTAAAGGGTGAGGCACCAAAGGCTAAGAAGCGGCATTGGAGTTTATCAGTTGTGAAGACTTGTGGCGGCCATATTCTCAAAGGGAGCTTCCGAAGGAAACGGGCGTTAGAGATATAGATAAATATTTTGTGTGGGAGAATGGATTCTACCAGTCTCATACGAGAACCTATATTTAACATAGTAACTAAGTTTTGCAACAGTTCAAAGCTGACGTCAATATTTTATAAGCGTTCGACCTGAATCCGGATTAAGATGGCACTGGGGCGAACGCTCGTTACGTATGTCTTTACGTAATAAAGCATCACGCGGGAGCAGGTGATGAAGGTAAGTCAGGTGGTCATCATATTTTTATTAATTCCTCTGTATTCATTTGGTGACATGCGAAGAAGGTACGTCCGTGCTTGTTGTGATGAACTCTTTTGTAGGTCCGGCTTCATAATAGAGTTTTTAGGTGCGTGTTCTTAATAGATCGTTTTAATGGTTTACGGGCACTTTAAAAGGTGAAAATTAGTTCTCTCAAAGTAAGAAAGGTACAACTACGCTTGTTGAAAATTTATATGTACTGTTTTCGGGCAAGTTGTGTCGTGCTATCCATTTGTACTCATGCACTCTGGATTTTGATGTTTCTGCTAAACAGTATGGATAAGTGTTACCTCCACATTGCTATTATTTTTGAGTGTTCCGTAATTTTGTTCAGCAATGCTGGTTTAGTGGTTAGGGAATAAAGTAACAGTTGCGGAACGTGATTTTAAGATGTAGATTTTATAGGATTGATGCGCTCTTTTTCGATACCAGAGTAAGTGCCAGCAGAATAACCAGAACATTTTTATTTATTCCTCACTTTGTTCTCTCATGATGAATACAGTATAAGGATTAGATTAAAGATACTGTAATTTTATTTCCAGATCAAAGACTTGATATTATTTGATGCTCAAGTTGATGACAAAAGCTGTGTCAGGCAGTGCCTGCTCATCTCTCAGCACAACTGGACATTCAGGGTCTTACACTCGTCTAATTAGAAATTGTAAGGTTTTTGCCCATATCACAAGTATGGCAGGAAATAATCTAGGGTAAGTCTGTGATGTCCTTGAATTTTGTGATATATACGTATGAGACTTATTAACATCCCTTTAAAACTAGATATATAATTTTTTTCTTGGCCATTACAACTCATTTAACATCATGAATATTACGGTTACGTCAACTTTTACTAAATTATGATCATATACCTATGCAAATAGTTTGTGTATATTTTTCGGTGGCCATAGCCCTCACTTCATTTTCATTTGGAAGTTCATGATTCATTCTGAAACACTGTAATGAAATTGTCATTTCTATATCCCACTGTTTCTCTAGCAGCCTCATCCTTACAGTTTCCCCATCTTCATATCTTGCCTTCCATGTTAGGACATCCTTATACTTCATCTATTTGACAGTGAAGCATGGAGACATGTCTTACATTTACTTCCCTTTAGAGGAGCTACTCATACTATACAGAGAGTTGGTACATTCTTTATGAAGCACAGCTCATATGTTACACCTCCTCTTCTGCCTTTCCTCTTCACATATATCATGCAAAGGCTGTGCACTGGGTCAACTTGACTTTCTTCACCTCTCATACTGAACCCCTTTGGCTTTGCACAAGTATTTCTTCTCTCTGTCAGTCTGTTATAGATGCTGCTTTGGTTTCTTCCTTCATGATTTATATGCTTGAATGACTCTTCTTCCAGTTAGGTCATGCAGTAACATATTGGCCACTTCTCCCCACATATATGGTGTGAACAATTTGAAATTGAAGTTTGATAATACTAAATCTTTCTTTTTTTTCTACAGCAAGGCTTACTTTACTTTCCTTACTAGTTCTTCCTAGCCATTATAGTCTGTTTAGGGAAACAGGTCTGTCATCACTTAGAGTTTAGATGACACTACTAAATTTTCCCATCAAGCTCAACTTTCACGTGGCTGCCATCGCCCATACTTTTTATTACTATTTTAGAAGTCATTCATTTCAGTAATGTAATTTTATCACACTTTACATTGCAATGTAATAATCATTTTATAAAGAATTATTTATGTTTTCAGAAGTAGCAAATGCAAAGTAGAGCGAGAGGAGGAAGTGGCCCGTGGGAAATGGTTAGCCCTCAACAACTATCACTGGCTTGACCACACCAGTAGACGAAGGTATGACAGATTTAGAAGTAGTATTCTTATTGTCTATGCAAACTGAGATTATAGGTTACATGACAAGCCCAGTTGGCAATAATACAGTATAATGGGCCCTCCGTCCCCCATAGAAAAAAAAATAATCATTGGTTTTTCTTATACATCCTATGGAATGTAACTTTAAACACATTGAATTACTTCTTCTTGCCTCATGTTTATATGTAGAATGTAACTCACAAATATATGTTAATGGTATTACAGATGTTAGTTACCAAATTCTGCCTGCAAGTGGTTACATCTTATTTTTCCTGAAGTCTGCTGATACTTGCTGACCCCAGCTCTCATTGGCCCTCTTTATCAACTACTGCACCTTCCTCGTGACCTCCAGCCACTTTCATACGTTTCCCGATCATTTGCATTACTTCCCTGAAAGACCGCCCTTTTACTCTCTACCTTCTCATGTCTTTCCCAATAACCAGTGACCTAGCACATTTCGAAAAACAGGTCTTTCACTTTCCCAAAAATTCTTAAATACTTTCCCTTGTGTTTTCTTTTTCTGTTTCTTAATTTTCTCTGTAATTCAATTAAGGCCTGGCTTTGATGTGTCTACGTTCAAGCTCACACTTCAGCAATTTGTCTCTCTTCTCAGCTAAACTAAAACTTTACTTTATATACATTTAATGTCAACTTTCTCCTTTCATACAAACTCCCAAACCCCAGGACCTCTTTAAAGAAATCCAGTGGCTGCTGCTGCCCCAAAGCTGCACTACCCACAATAGCAGGGACACAGTGGACTTTATTAATCCCAACTTAAGCCATGTACCCATTCATCAGCTATCCCTGAGGGAGAATGAATTGCCAGGTTGGCTGTAGGCTGACTGCTGTACCCAGGATTCAAACCCAGATGGGCCCATGCATGACTTTTGGTCAGCAATGTTAACCACTACACCACTAATGCTCATATACATGGAACTATAATATGAGCAGCTGGCATATTAAAGGATTTTATTCCAAGGTGTGGCTCTGACTATATGGATCCTGTTATCTTTTGTGGCAGTTTGAAACTTATAGGATTGAGGGAGCCATATCCCAGTTCAATATCCTCATTTCCAAACTAATTTCTTGTGCTACTTTGGGTTTTACGTTATTTTACAACACATTTTAGTGTTTCTTCAGGAAGATGTAGTGATGCTTTATACATCTTCAGAGTGTGGGAGGTGGTAAGTCGCACAACCAGAGGAACTTTGGAACAGGACAGTGTAGCTGTGACTGCTGTTATCAGCAAATCAGGACAGCCCAATGCTTTGGTCCTCATCAAACAGTTTAGACCTCCTCTTAGAACATATACAATAGAATTACCTGCAGGTGTAGTATTACTTTACACTATTTGTATTAAGAATTTAGTTTTGAAAAGGTAATCAGAATTAAGTTTTATTTGCTTTATCAGATTTTTTTTTTTTTTACATTCGCCATTTCCCGCATGAGCGAGGTAGGGTTAAGAACAGAGGACTGAGCTGTAGAGGGAAAGTCCTCACTTGGCCCCCTTCTCTGTTCTTTCTTTTGGAAAAGTAAAAACAGGAGGGGAGGATTTCCAGCCCCCCACTACCTTTATCAGAACATATTAATTGTTTATAGTTAAGCACTTACACCCAGAGCAGATTTTCCATTGAATAATTGTATAGAATTACAGATTAATTCAAACTACAGTAGACCATTGGATCCCAACCAGACTGTTTTTGACAGTGAATAAGAGATGGTATTGTAGTGCTTTACACATAAAACTAGAGAACGGGTGTGAGTGAATGAGGTCTTTTATTCTGTTCCTGGTGCTACCTCGCTAACTCAGGAAATGGTGAACATGTATGAAGGAGGAGAAAAATAGTATATAGTTTTTGGATTTGGGATTTCTTTTCTGTTTTAGGAAGTGCTGCATGACCATTAGCTTGTAGTGCTACACAAATTCCACAAAGTCAGTCATCCAATACAAAGTATGTTTTTCCTGATGATCGACATTGATGGCATTGGACAATGATTGCTAAGTGTCAGCAGAGCTATGCAGGAGACACAGCTTATTTCTTCACCATCCATGCTCTATTATTAAGTTTAAAAACATATTTTAAAGAATGGCATTTCTCCCTAATCGTAAAACCATCTTTGAATATGGAGTCATGATTATCATCTCATCCATACTAGATACTTCTTCATTAAAATCAAAATTAGCATTTTTTTTTTTTAATTGAAATGTATATTGATGTTACCTAAAGCAAGTTGTATAACTGCATCATGACTTTCCATGAACTTAACCAAGGTAGTTTGTGAACAAGGCTTACTGAAAAGACAGGAAGGCACTTTATTCTTCTTTTAACAAAAATGTGGAAAAGTATGATAGATTTACATTTCTGGTGTTGCATTATTCTCCCAGCTTAGCTAATGTAAGACAAGTACTAGAAAAAATGTTCTTTTAATGATGCCTTTCAGTACAAATAACATTATCAGGAAAACTTTAATCAAGTGTAGGCCAGACTATCAGAAAACTGGAAGTGTCTGCGCCGTTATTACATATAAGACACGTAAAGATATATTCATTGGCCAGACGGTAAAACAGAAACTTAGAGACGCTATTGGCACAGTCATTCAGTACGCAGAGGTGACCTCAGTAATGCTATTGCTAAACACTGGCAAGAAAACTATCACTCTGAAGACCTTAACAACCCGATCACACTGTACCCTTCATCGGGCTATGTTACTCGTAATATTATTGAATCTGTCTTAATTGCTAATAACAATAATTTCAATCTGCCCACAAGTAACTTTCAAGCACACCCTGCCATCAACCAAATCATTATGAAAGATGTATGAAGACAA
Source organism: Panulirus guttatus (assembly GCA_032361385.1). NCBI lineage: Eukaryota > Metazoa > Arthropoda > Malacostraca > Decapoda > Palinuridae > Panulirus > Panulirus guttatus. The sequence goes on from JAUUDW010059862.1 coordinate 15,016, forward strand.
TATAGCATAAGAAGAATACCTGAACACGCATATCGCTACCCAGGTCAACCACCCTCACACCACCCTCAGTAACCACAAGGCACCCGCCACTATCCCCTTAACGACCAGGACGGTGCTGTTGTTGGGATTTGAAACTTTATGAACTGTTTGCACCTGATGAGGCGGATTTTCTTCGCGAAACGTGTTTATTACAAGGTCCTAATAAAGAGGCGGGTTAATGATTAAGACTATCTCAATAAAAAATTTGCCAGAAAATTCTGTGCTGTGTTTTAGACAGTAACTTGTAAAAGCTTTAATATGCTTTATATTGGGCAGACTGGTAAGGATCTCTACGTTAGACTTAAGCAACATATATATGTAGTATAAGAACGGGACAAGTATCAAATGCTTTGACTAATCATGTTAAAAGGTAGACCATTGTATTGACTGGAGAAAAGTTGATTAATTATTAGCTATAACTCTTTGACCAAGAGAAATATCCCTGAATCTTTACTTATTAAATGCACAAAGGATTGTAATATGAATAACAGTGAATGTCTATACAAACTGGATAGCTTTGCCGAAGGCAAAATTTGTAAACGTTCCCTGTCTTGTCAACAGAGTGAAATCTTAGGCATGTTGCCAGACCCGAACACCACCAACCGGAGACACTTGTTTACGAATGGCGTCTTAGCTCCACCTCTTCTTTGTATATCAACAGACTGATCTAAGTCATTTATCTTATTCTTGTATCTCGCCTGACGATGTGATCATTACACGAAAGTGCACTTTATGTTTATCGTGTTTCATTTTCCTCGTAGTTATAAGCATGTTCTTGCGATTTGAATGTCAATTCACCGAAGATGTAGCAGAATGAATTCAGACTATTTACACAGATTCACGGCATTACAATGTTGGATGGGGTAGCAGCACAACACTTGAATACACAAAAGCACAATCTGTCTACAGAGTGGAAAAGACGGTGTTTACCCATTGAGTTCTAGTTTGCAACTGACAGGGAACTGCTACTCAGGAGTGGGCACTGGTGACTCATTTATCTAGGCTTGTACTTTCAAAAAAGAAGCTATTGCACTTTACAGACAATGAAAATAACTGTGTTTGTTAAGAGTCTTTTTTTAATGCTCTGTAAAGCATTGGTACATATATGCTGAACTGTACATAATGATATGCGAGTATGCTGGAACAAAAGCACTATGAGTGATAGAGAAATTCTAAAAACAATATTTACACTCAGCGTGCAAAAGTACATAAGAAATATATTTGTTTCCATGGGACAAAATCTATCTTGATCAGTGTTATGTTTAAGAAGCTTTGGTTTATCAGAAAATGCAGTAATACAGTATTTCCTCTTATTTGAAGAATGAATACCCTGGAAAAAGTAGTATCATGGTTCTTTGATGCAAAGTGGAATTTAATATTACTGCAAAAGAAAGTAATAATGCTAAGTATCTAATAG
>JAUUDW010060191.1:0-16464 GCA_032361385.1 Panulirus guttatus
ATAACTCTGATCATAACTTGAAGTCTTAATCAGATACTCAAGAAACTTTATGCATTTGTTTTGCAATATCTAAAGGACTGAATGGCATGAAGCCCATAAATATAACTTGGATTTTGCTTATATTATGCCCCAAAAGTTCTAGATGTGTGATGTGTTGTACAATGTTTACTGTTGCTTAGGTTGTGTCAGGGTAGACATTAAGATTGTGAGGTTATTTGCATATAAGAGGTCTTTCACAGTGTGCTCTGCAAGAACTGTTGGAAGGTCATGTATGAAGAGACTGACAAAGAGAAAGAAAAGAACTGTTCAGTATGGGACATAACTGTAAAGCTTGTGGACCTTCTACTGAGGTGAAGCATTACCAAACAAGCCAGCAAAAAGCACATACCACAAGGGCACAGAGAGCATTATGACCCAATTCTTTCCTACATGTACCTGACCTCATAAAGCACAGAAACATGCTCATACAAAACCACTCACCTTCAACAATAATCACTGAATGTATCCAAACTCTAAACAACACTATCACTAGCTTAATTACAGAAAAGCAAACAGAAAACTGGCACTCCTATCTTAACACTATTAACCACAAAACCCACACCAACTAACTTTGATATACAATAAAAAATTCAATACTTCCCACACTGCCTCAGCTCCTTAAATGAAGCAATTCTAACCCCAACTCAAGAAAGACTACTAAAAAATCAGCCACAAACCAATCATACCCCAGAACAGGTGTGCCATAAAAATGTACACAAAATCCATCCGGATACAACTGCTGACACACCTTTCATTGCTACAAACACTTCCAATGTAATCAAAACCTTCAACCTTAAACATCTCACCAAACTGTCCTTTCCAACCCTCAAAAATTTGTTTTTCAAGTTCTTTGCAAAATTTATTTAAGCTTCCAATTTCAAGGATATACATATAACAATAAAAAAAATCACTTAAGTAAGTTTCATTCACTGCTTTCACTTTAATAATGTGTAAAAGTTTTGCAGATGTTTCAGCACAAGATGCTAAAGTGTGCAGAAGTGATGGTGCCTGAGTGTCAAATGAACTGCCACCGCACATCTTTCATCGTTTATTTTACCTACACTGAAAAATTAATTATTTACAATGTTGTACCTTATATCATAAATCTTATCTTGTTATAAAAATTTGTACAATTACCAGCCACATGGGTCAGATGCAGCATTGTCTAGGTCATATATGTGCTGGCAACACTGCCTCCACTTTTGCCAGAAAATTTCCTCCTGCCTCATCTTGGTCAAATTTCAATATTGGAAGTAAGAGTCCATAAAACCACTTTTCATGCAATCTTAAAACATGCCATTATCATCATCAAAAAATTCAGCATCATTCTCAGCTTAGTCCTCTTCATGTACCTAAAAGTCACTCAAATTCCTTTCTAGAAAACTCAAGAAAATAAGCTCAAATTGGCAAGGCTGGAGGATCACTGATTGTAGGGAAAAACTATTGTACACTGCCATCTCAGCCATCACTCAGGCTCAGTGCACAGCCTTCAAAAAGAGGCATAAAACTTTAGATGCATAAATGAAGGCACTGTTCAGCTTGCACAAATATCTATCTGGAGACATTAAAAAGTCAAAAACTCCCCTGCAACAGACACTGAAAATATTTCAACCTACCTTATAAAACACTTTGGCCCTATTGTAAGCCAATCTCTAGTATACCTTCAATCACCGATGGTTACACAACAAAATCCCAAACATCTGGAATCTTCCCAACACAATACCCAACCTGATGCCCTCCAAGCTACCCAACTCCCCCTCCTCATACAGCCCTACATCTCTGCTGTCTTCAGTATTCAAACTCTTTGAAAATTTAATCCACAAATAAATCAAGCCAACATAACATGGCTTTAGATCTTGTCACTCTACCAGCACACCACAGACTAACTTTAAACAACACATCCTGGATGGCTTTAACCAAACACAACTTCCCTCCTACACAGTACTAACAGCAAGAGACATCGATAAGTCATTTGACACCATCCCACACCACATCCTCAAAATAGTTGTCCACCAAGGCTGGTAGGCTCAGTTACCCACTAGTGACCATGTTGGGCAGTCATGCATCTTCTGATGGGATGTGTAACCCCTGTGGTATCTACTACCACCCATACTTATGATTACCTAATCTGATTAATAATGAATTTTTCTTAAACTAGGAATGCTACTCACACCTAATCATAAAAAAGTATTTTTTTTTCTTTTTTGCATCCCATGCAGTTGATACATTTTTTGCATTCCACCCAGTTCATGATATGTTCTAAACAAGGAATGGTCAGACCTTAATTCATAAGAAAAAAGTAATGGTTTTCAATTTTGTACACATATTCATATTTCACATATAAATAAATTTTCTTTTTATTGCACACTGGGAGGCCATAAATACCAACTGTGCACCAAAGAAGCTGACTGTTGGAAAAGCTATATACAGACTTACTTCATCTACTCTTTCATGACTGTTCTTTACATGTAATATAACCATTCATTTTCAAGTAATTAGGAGGCAACCAAATCACAAGGCAAAGAAAATCACAGGGAGGTTGTTAAATTGAAGTAAGTGATTTGGAAATGTTATGAATGCCTTAGAAATGCTTTAATAAAATTCTAATTTGTGTAGTCACAACAGTAAAACCTATGTGGCAAAACAATACCATCTTTTGTCAAATTTGATATCAAAATGTAAACATATACTTGGCAGAGAATTTTTTTATGTAATCTTACTATCCAGCACAAAACTATCCTGGAGAATTATGTTTATGAATTAAAAAAAAAGTTCTAGACAAAACCACTAATCCTAACATTTAACACAAAAATGTCATCTGAGAAACACATCATAAAGATGTATCTAACCACACACTAGCCTACATTTACCATGAGAAACAATAACATGGGAGAAGGAAAGGCATTATCTTTCCTCCCAGTAGTTATTACTTTCTATTACCACATTCACAGCATAATACTTGTGGTGGCTGGCACAGATCTTTGGAATTCCATACTACCCTTGACTGGTTACATTTCCCCATTAATTGTCTCAATATTTCACACATCATACTCGCTGCGATATTCAATACCCTCATTCTTTTATTATTATTCTTAGTGCAATCAAGGACTATAGTTATACTTCAAAATAACTAAACAAATATGCATAGTTCATCAGCAAATGATTTCAGAATACCGGAGTTAGTTCCTCAACATGAATGTAAAATGTGAGTCAAATGCTGAAATGATGAAAATTTTCCAAGTGCCTCTCTACTCTGAATTGAGGAAAAAGCAACATGTTTTAGACAACTAATATCCTAACTCTTATCACAAAAGTATCACCTATCAAGATGTTATTTTCAAAGCAAAGGGTAGGATTAACTTATATGTTCTATAACATAAGGTAGGAACAATCTATAAAGAATATGCTGAATTTTCATTACCAAATTGATAGTTCTGATGACTGTAATAAGTAATTGCAAAGAACTGCCAAATAAGCAAAACTGAAATATTCTACAAAATTTCCCATTCTCAAAGTTGTTTCAATGGAGCATCATTTCCAACTTGTATCTTCTATTACATTCCCACTGTTATCAATATACTTTGCAATAGAGGATGAGGTAAAGCTGAAGCTGGATATGTCTTTTTAAACTTTTTTTAAAAGCATACATTAAAAACAAGCAAATCTGTGAGTTTTGGGTGATGGCTGAAAATGAACTACTACATAACTTATTTAGGAATTAAATTATGTTTGGAAACCCTCAGCTAGTCAGTGAGGGATGAACAATAATTCATAAAATTAAGAAATGAATAAAGTAATTCATTTTCCAATTCCCCAGATGCTTTGAAAATGTCGACTGCCAAAATGTTTTATTTCTTGCAATAGATCAAGATGCTTATGTATGCAAAATTAATATCAACAGTCATCATGCATCTGACCTTGGGACCTTAGAGACAATCTATTATGTAATTCCTAACTGATTTTACAAACGACTATACCTTACAAGAAACTTTACAAATCCTATAAAAGTAATTCAAAATAAACAAAGATACATTACTTCAAGTTGCAATGAAGATGCAGTAAAGGCATAATCAGGCGTAGTAATCTGGATCATCTATAAGCACCTCTGAGCAATTATGCATATTTCAATTTACACAAGTTAGACTTTGTCTGCATATAGGGGGCAACCGTCAGTTAAAGAGTGCTGTACATGCTAAAAATAGTGTTATGAAAAACGACCAGTGTACTAAGAGATGGTTTTTTCAAAGCTGGGAGAAGTGGGGTTCCAACGCACACATCACGATGTGTAATTCTTGAACAGTCCTTATCAGGCCACAACTCTGTTCAAACATTAGGGAGGTGTTCAGTTGTGAAAGAAAGTAAGAGTAAGGGTAGAATTACTGATGGACAGGTCGTTCTCATAATAACCATCCATCTACCTATCTACCTTTTATCATATAAGCAACTTTCTACATTTTGAGCAGTGCAGTATATCCAGAATCTTCACTAAACAATTTAAGCACCAATGACCCTGAATCTGCTGGTCACCTTTAATCACACTCTTAAGTTTCATATAGCTGAAAGCACCATGTAAGTGGCAAAAAATATCCCTGTAATCTACAAAAGGATGGTCATTAATAGACAACAATATTCATGTGTTGTAATACCGTACTGAGTATATCAATATACTGTACAAACACATGAGAAAGAAATAAGGTATTTAAACAATCTTTTCTGGAAACATCTCTGCTGCACCATGAATGAACTTGTGTAACTTCATTTTCTCACTGATAAGGAATCCACTACATTCAAAGCTACTGAAAATAATAATCTACTGCATAAACTTCTTCCTACTTATGGTGATAATTCAACTCAAATTATCTAATTCTCAAAAAGTAAACTGCCTATCCCATGAGCAAGATGGTGGTGGCAGAGTATGACATGGGGGAGGGGGGAATGAGGGAGAAAGCATTACCTCCTATTCCATCTCACCCCACAACCACTGGCCCCTCACACTTGGCTTCTCTGAGTAGTTGCTAATGCTTAGATCTCTTCCCTTCTTTATTTTTCTGTTCAGTAATTGCACAATACATCCTACAGTCATACTTTTCACCACAAAATTAGACAGCAGTCATATAAGTAAGAGAAGAGGGAGGATCATCATCAAACAACATGCTATACTCATACCTGATTTATGCATTCAAATTAGTGGAAAATTTATCAGATCTAGGGAAATCTAATGGCCCTGTCAACAAATTTTTGGGTTGATCTCAAGAAATAAAACTGATTTCTCCAACCATATTACAAATCATCTGTACTCCAAGAGGAACTCACTACCATGTCAAATTGGATTTGCTTCTACTGATGAATGCTTCTAACCTTTTGTACTGTTTAAAAACAGTACACATATTCAATAGTTATACTTATCAGTTTGTATAATCAGGTGCATTTTGTATGAATTTGCCTGCTATAAATGTCATGAACGAGTGATAAAAATGGGTCTGGGTTGAGATTCAGGAGAAAGTCCCTCTCTCTTACATATAATAGTGCTGGATAAAATATATACAAGATGCTGAAATACAGTATTCTGTGCTTTATAATATTTGTTTAAGTACTAAAATTAATATTGTACATGAACTGTACTGTATGTTTCTTACTGTTACTCACATTTCTGTGCAAAAATTAAGTAGAAAAATTTTTCCCTGGAACATAAATACCCTCTAACCCAGAGAATCATACAGCAAAACCGGATTCACTATCCTGAGATTCTGCCAAGTGGAGTTTTCAAGGAATGCACCTCCAATGTTAAGTGGGAACAATGTATACTAAATCGAGATCATACTAAAAGCATTTTTGATTCACTGTTTAAGTGCTGAATGGTTGAGGTTGCTAAGCAGCTGATGTCTTTCACTGCTGAAACTTTATGGATGCATGGGAAAACAAAATTTGGAAAAGTAGCTAAAAACAGTGAGTAGTGTGTAGAACAAGATCTTGAATTACTATTATCTTTTCTAATCCTAGAGACAGGAGACATAGATATAGCTCCTGTATATTGTAGATGAGTACTAAGAGGGGAAGGGGGAAAGGATGCTGGAAATCCTTCAATCCTGTATAATCACTTCAAAAGTAAAGACAAGTGGAGGAACCACACGAGTAATTTTCCTTCAAGAATAACTTTTCTGTTCCTAACGCTACCTCAATGAGACTAGGAAGGCAATTATAATAGGAGGGTGTGGGGTATTCTGCATTATGAACGGAAATGGTCAGCAGCTTGTGGAGTTGTGTGCTGAAAAGGATTAGTGGCTAGGAATACCTAGTTTAAAAAGATCATACACAAGTATATGTATGTAAGTAGACAAAATGGTTAGCGGGCATTGTTGGATTTCACATCAACTGATAGTCATGTAAAAGAATGACTTCTAGAGGTAAATATGGAAAGCGGGGTAGCTGGTGGGGTAAAGTTCTGTTGAGGTTTTTCAAAAAGATGAAATAACGTTGGTGAGAAGAGAATGGTAAGAGTAAGTAAACTTGGAAAAGAGACTTTTGTAAAGAGATAACAAGAGAGATTGAGTGTACAAGGGCAAAAGGTTAGAGAATAAATGAATAAAGGGGAGTGGGTGAGGAATGGGAGGTATTTTAAGGAAGCAGTGCTCACATGTGCAAAATCTGCATGTAGCATGCGAAAGGAGGGAAGTGGGCATATTAGAAAGGGTAGCGAGTGGTGGAATTAAGAAGTAAAGTTGCTAGTGAAAGAGAAATGAGAGGCATTTGGGCAATACTTAGGGGAAGGAGTGCAACTGATTGGAGGATGTATGAGAGAAAGAGGCAGAGGTCAAAAGGAAGGTGCAGGGGTTGTAAAAGAAGGTATTTGTGAGTTGGGATGAGCGAGTTTCAGTAACCTTAAGGGAGAATAAGAAGATGCTTTGGAAAGAAGTTAACAATGCGCAAAAAAAAAAAAAAAACAAGAGAACAAATAGGAACATCGTTGACGAGGGGCAAAAGGGGAAGTGGTAACAGGTTGTAATGAAGTGAGGAAGAGATATAGTATGTATTTTGAAAGGGATATGTTTGATGGCAGGGTGGCAGATGTGTGTTGCTTGTGTCAGGGTGGTGTGCTAAGTGAGAGAGTCATGGACAGTGGTTTGGTGAAGAGAGAAGAGGTGGTGAAAGCCTTATGTATGATAAAATGTGGGAAGGCAGCTGGAGTGGATGATATTGCAGTTGAATCTACTAAGAAAGAGAGTGACTGCTACTGATCAGTTAGTTTGGATTTTCAATGAATGTATGGATCACGATGAGGTACCTGAGGATTTGTGGAATTCATGTATTAGTGCCACTGTATAAAGGCACGTTGGATAATGGTGAGTGTTTAAACAACAAAAGTATAAGTTTGTTGAGAGTACCTGGTAAGTTGTATGGGAGGTTAGGGACTGAGAGGGTGAAGACATGTACATAGCATCAAATGGGGAGCAGCTGTGTGCTTAAGTGGTAGAGGATGTGTGGATCAAATGGTTTTCTCTGAAGAATGTATGAGAAATACTTGGAGGAACAGATGACTTTGTATGTGGCATTTATGGATTTGGAGAAGGCTTATGATAGGGTTAATAGAGATGCTTTGTGGATGGTCTAAAGAACATATGGTGTGGGAAGTAAGTTGCAAGAAGCAGTGAGAAGTTTTCATCGAGGGTGGAAGACATGTGTACGAGCAGGAAGAGAGGAGAGTGATTGGGTCCCAGTGAAGGTCGGTCTGCGGCAATGGTGTGTGATGTTACCATGGTTGTTTAATTTGTTTATGGATGGGGTGGTGAGGGAGGTAAATGCAAGAGTTTTGGTGAGAGGGATGAGTATGTGGTCTGTTGGGGATGAAAGGGCCTGGGAAGTGAGTCAGTTGTTGTTTGTGGATGATACAGCACTGGTGGCTGATTCGAGTGAGAAACTGCAGAAGTTGGTGACTGAGTTTGGAAAAGTGTGTGAAAGGAGAAAGTTGAGAGTAAATGTGAATAAGAGCAAGGTTATTAGGTTCAGCAGGGTTGAGGGACAAGTTAGTTTGTTATCAGGTGCTGTCAAAGACACATCATTCATGCCCCCTCCACCTACTCAATTAGCACTGGACAAGGTCAACACAAAGCCAATATTATTATTTTCTGTTACTTTTTATTGCTGGTATCTCATTTCATTAGGAAAATTAGGCTCAAGGGTAAATCATGCTTGGTCAGAGATGAGGTGAAGAGGTGATGGAGCAAGTAATTTGAAGGAGTGTTGACTGTATTTGATGATAGGGTAGCAGATATTGGATGATTGGGTTGGGGAGGTATGTGAAGTGAGAAAGTATGGCAAATGGTTTAGTGAAAAGAGAAGAGGTGGTGAAAGTTTATTTAAGATGAAGTGTAGGAAGGTGGCCAAAGTAGAGGAATTGCAGTTGAATTTCTCAAGAAAGTTGGAGACTGTTGTGGATTAGTTAGTTAGGATTTTTTAATGCCTATTTACTTGGATATAGTAAGATTAGAAAAAGATTTAGGGGAAAGAAATAAACTAATTGGTAAAATGCACATGGAAAATAAGGGCACATTAAGTGAAGCTTGTTGTCATGTAGTTGTTTTCTTCTTCAGTGTATTGATAGTATTCCACACGAATTGGTTCATTTTTTTTTTTATTTCAATGTACAATTTTGTATTGCTTACTGTCGCTATATTATGCAGTAATCATGTTAGCCTTAAGTATGTTTATATTGGTGAAATCTTAATTCAGGTTAATGAAAAACTTTTTGTGATGTACTTTCATTCATTAGCTTGTACAGAAAGGTCTTTCTTTTTTTCAGTTGGCAACCTGTCACAGACTATGTAGAAAGCAAATATGAAGAATATCTCAGTTGTGAATCCAGAGTAAACAGAACACAGATTAGTGATAGCAGGGTAAGTAATCATCCTTTTCAATCATGTTCATGTGTAGACATTGAATTTCTAATAATTTGTAATTAATTGATCTGTTAGACCATATATGGCTGGGAAAATGATGCTAATGTTATATCTTTTTTTCATATTTGAAAAGTTAGTATGGTTGAGTCTCTTGTGCAGTGTTTAGGGAAATACTATATGGTGCATAGGTGTTTGACACATCTTCAGCCACACTGATATTTTTATTTTGACTGTGCTTTTTTTTACTTTATTTTTTAAATACCTATTTATAAATTCCACTCTGTATAGTATTGGGAGGAAGTTTTTCAGTCATGGGACACTATCTCCAGAACTTCTGTAAGCTGTCTGCTTCCTTAGTTTATATCATTCATCCACTACTCTTGTACAGTAGTCCCTTACTTCTTTTGTAAAAAGTTTCTTGCTTAATATCATGTAATAGCCTCTGGTCGTTCTACCTTTGCAGTTTTGAATGAAATGCCCTATACTGATGTGATCAAACTGGTTTATAGATCTAGAGGTTGTGATTGATCAAGTCACCCCTTGTCTTATCCCTTCCATGGTGGACAGATTTATGGCTTTTAACCTCTCATTGTAATTCAGTTGTCCTAATTTTTTTGCACTCCTTTAGACTTTCTCTGTTGGTTTTTTGTTGTCTAAATTTAAGTACAGTGACCAAACTTGAGAAGAAGATTACTGTTTTTGCCTAGTATAGGATGTAAAAAGTTAGCCAATTTTTTTTCCGAATTCAGGTGCTTGAATGCAGTTCTAATACTGACCAGCAGACAGTGTATTTCCTTTATATTTCTTTTAAGGTGGGGCTTTGGTGATAGATTAGATATAATGTTGACTCCTAGGGCCCTCTTACCCAGAGGGTCCTGCAACTTATTCCTTGCTAGATAATGTTTGTATTGAGACCTTCATTCACCATGTCCCCTCCTCATTTGCAGTACATTTATTCAGGTTGAATATCATCAGTCAAGTATAAGACCAACTTTGGAGTTGGTGTAGGTCCCCTTGTAATTTAATGCAGTCCTCATTACCATGCATTTACTCAGGTTGAATTTCATTAGACGTGTATCAGACCAATTTTGAGTTGTTTTAGGTCCCCTTATAAGTTAATACATCACTTCTCATTCTTTACTTCCCTCATGACCTTGACATTTTCAGCAAACATATTCAGGCATGAGTCGAATTCTTGTGTGGAGCATGTGATGTTGTCTGTGTTCATGTTTTAATTGTCCATGCTAAGTTAAAGAATATAAAGAAACAAACTTTGCCGGAAAAGGGAGAAAACAATTTAAAACTTTGCCTCTTAATCCATTCAATGCAACTATCCCATATACTTAACTCTTCCCCACTGTGGTTGTCTCATTTACAGCACAGCCAAGCAATCTTAGGAGTTTTGTGCATGCCAGGAAGTATATCTTTGCTTGAAAGTATGACAACTGGCTTGCACAAAATATTATCATTTGCTTGGCATATATTTTTCCCTTGAGCTTGTTCAGTGCTCTTAAAATGGTAAAGAGAGGTTTAAGAGAATTTTGCATCAGCAGGGCTACAGCTCAGAACCCTAGCTAGCTATTACTCAGATTTATGGGTTATGATTTACTCAGTTAATTTAGTTGATAATGATTTTGAAAATGGCTTAACTGATATACAAACTGATATGAAGGAAACCATGAGCCATGGGAAAACATGATTCAGCACCTTTGTTTTTAGGCATATGATATGAAGAGAGATTACTGAAGGAAAGATGAGTAGGTAATATGGGTAATTATATGTAGGTGAGTTTAGTAGTAACCAGAACTTAGCCTGCACAATACCTGAATGGACAATCACTCTTACTGGAAAAAACAACAAACCATTCTAGGCATCATTTATGATAACACACGAAAATCTCCCCCCACACCAAAAGCACCAATACAAAAGTGACATATAAACAAAACACCCTCAGAACACTAACTGGTGCCAGATTTAGTCAAGAAAAATGATCCTTTAGCTTCCTTTAAAATCAATTCATCCACTTCACTCTAAACTATGACTTATGTGCTTGGGTTTCCAGTGACTCAAAAGCAAGTATAGTGAAATACCTTTAATATGGCAACCTATAGTTCAGAAACTCCCATGGTTTGGAGAAAACAGAATATAACCTAGTTAAGAAAAATTACTATGGTTCAGAAAATAGCCAATCTGTGGTCTGGTAGTTTGGTTACTCCATGGTTGGCCACTGTACTTATCTGTATATATGTTTACACATAAGTACACTTTTGAGTTATTTTTCATGCAGTTTATTGCAAAATGTAATAAAATAATACATGAAGTAATTATTAAGACTGAGAGACTATGTTATTGCATATTTAAAGGAGAGATTACATCCTCAAGATTAGCATTGGTTGGCTATTGTAGCAGTGTTGACTTGCACCTCAACATAGTGGCTCATTTTTGTTTGTACAATCCTCTCTGTCTGTGAGTTGTCAACCCAGTGAGTATCAACTCGCTACTTTAAAGCTTTCATTAGTGACCTGGGATGGGGGAGCATGAGATAACTGGGGCTGACATGTAAGTGGGTGACAAGGTAACAAAGTAAGGAGGAAAGAGTGGAGAGAGGAGTAGGCTGATAGGTGACACCTACGTACAATATAATATTTATGAAGCAGATATAGAAATAAGATGGACTAAGCAAAAATACTGAAAGCAATGTTAATCACAGAGAAGAAAACTATTCTCATCTTGTGCTAGGGCTTTGAATTATTCTATGATAATGTAACTACCCACCCCCCAGTCCATGCAATTAGCACATAGACACACGCATTCATAGACCTTGTGCCTTGTCCTTCCATCTGCAGAAGCAAATGTCTACTTGAGGGTGACCTTTACATCTGTCGGGTTTGTCATAAGTGGTAACTAAAATGACCTATGTAGTGGGTAAAGGATTTATTTCAGTAGTTAACCATTTTGTTCTCAGTATAATTACCCAAGAAGCTATCAAACTTTCCTAAGTAAAAATGATATGAAAAAGAGGTATCGTTCTGCAGCACATCTATTGTTCCATGTAATGTTTCACAGTTTACAGCCTATAACAAAAGTATGATGTTTGCTATTGGGTGGCAGTGTGCATTGCCAAGATGTTGTGATGTCAGGAGAAGGGGTAAGGTCAGCACCACACAGGTGCACCGGTATGTTGTGGTGAGTAAACAGACTTTATTATGGAAATGCAGATACTATATTGTGGTGGTGGTTTGGTGTGGATAAAGAAATAACAGATAATTGCATCCTTTTCACTGTTTCATGTAGAAATATAACGTGTGGTTCTTGTTAGCTTGTGGCAATATCTAGAGCATGAAAATGTTTGTCGCTACATATTAGAAAACATGATCTATATGAGCTCCTCTGATGATTTTAATGATACGTGTGGTTTGATATGTGTTTACAGATTAGTATTGTGTAAGGCAACTTTAATGAATTGGTCAAATGGATACGAATAACAAATGTCAGCTGGCCAGATGATGGACATTGTCATTTTCCTTTTGTAGTAGATACCATCTGTTGCTAGTTAGTAACTGGCCCTTGGGCAAAATGACCTAGGTATTGAGGTCATTGGAGCTAGCTGGCCAGAAGAGGGGCATAAAGTGATGGCTGGCTGTTAACACAGTGGTGTGGATTTGCAGTGTGTATGGTTAACAGGACTACAGGTAACACAGGAAACAGTGCAACACACACACTGGAATGTGTTCGCACAGAGCTATGCTCCCAGTGTGGCATGGTGGGTGAAGGCAGAAGAAACATAGCCTCACAGCAGAACCAAACCCACTTAACCAAGACTTGGTGTGAGACACCAAGCAGGAGCATGTGTTTGTGATGCTGAGTCATTAATCTGAGGCCGTGGGAGTCAGCTGGCCATTGGGAGGTGTGGAAGTGGGGAGGTGACAGTAGTGTGTTTTTAAGGCCTGCAGTTGTCAACAAGTGCACAGCATACAATAGAACTGCTGGTAGCAAAACAGGCATGCAAAGGAAACACTGGAAACAGCTTACTCACGTACAAGACAAAGTCTCAAAAACACAGGACTATTCACAAACTTCACAGTATGAGGCAGAAACCCACTGAGCTGCCACTACTGAAAGCTGTATAATACTGTAGAGATTTTAGTGCTTTATCTAACATGATGTGTATTGTAATGTTGAAATCACACATGGTGCACAAGTTTTACTTTCTCTTTTGTTTCAAGGAATGTGTCACTCTGAAGTAATTATCCCTTCAGTAAGGCAACAGAAAAACTTTTTCATGCACATTAGAGTTGAAGTTTCATGATTTTAGAAACCATTGTTCTTATGATTAAGTAGAACATAATTTTCTGATTAAAATGATATACAACTCAGCCTGCCGAGTCATTTCTTATGAAGGTTGTGCACTCTTACGCTGCACATTGTCAAGCATATGAGGTATTTCAAGAGCAGTTTCAGGCATACCAAGTGAGTTATGAAGTATTTTTGTGAATTTTGGCTCAGACAAAGATGATTATTTATTCATGGTTTCACACTGGAAATATCTTTATCTTGTATTAGTGACACAGCAACAGAAATTGTTATGTAACATAAGGGAGATGCAGATCTCACACAGGTATCCTTTACATCTCCAAATGTACTTTCCAGTACAGAGAGACCTCTTTCAACACAGCCTTTTGTATTGGATTTTTGATAAACGTGCATGAAAAAGATTTTCATTTGCTATATGCCGTAGATACAGGAATCATTAAAAACAGGAATGAGAAAAAATCAGTCAAACGTTGAAGAAAAGAACCTACAGATATATCCACCGCCAAGTTTGTTTACATTCTCTAAGTTAGTTTTTATAAGCTAGTTATGTACAGCCTGCCTTAATTCATGTCAGTTCAGTCTCATCACTCTCTTTTTGGCTATTTCTTATGTGTATTTAAAGATTTTAAACCCATCATGTCTGGAAAATGGCCTGCAAGTATAAGCTTAGGTAAAGCACCCAAGGCACTCAGGAAAGTGTAATATAGACTTAAAGATGCAAGTGATACACAGAGTTAAGGAAGGCAAGCATCAAGTACATGTGTGCCAGTCACTTGGAATAGCTTCTTCTTCATTAAAACAATACCTGATAACAATGAGAGCCAATCACCACAACCTAACTTGCAACAAATTTTTCCCACACCCTAGAGACGATGATGAAGAGTAAGGCCAGGAAGGTGTAAATGTTCTGTCTGAGTGCAGCAGCAGTGAGCAACAACGCTGCAAGCTCTGACAAACTTGTGAATGTTGATTAAATTTTGTTGCATTTGATGTTATTACCACCAATGTCTTCGTTTTGTCAATAAAAACCAAATAACATCTACAGAAGGAAGCCATTTTATAGCACTTACTAGTGTAAAAATTAGTTGTCAGGCACAAATCTCCATAGGTACCTTGTTATAGCAACCCCTTTTAACAGATTTTTGCATAACAAACATTCCTCAAGAATGCATCTCATCTATTATAAGAGGTCTCCATATATATGGAAAAAAGTTTCGGCCTGTAGTGTTTGGAAACAATGTGTGGGATGCCATTACAAGTATTGATGGCCATACATTTCACCATGAAGCAAAAGAAAGGTTCTCATTGATATCAACTGCTTCCTCTTACTATTTTTGATTTGAGGTCAGGTGCCTCCTGTTGGTTAAGGACTGAGTTCCTAAGACTCCCTTCTTGAGAAAAAGGAGTAATCACATCATTAACAAGGTATTCACAGTCTTAAGTTTTGAATCAGAGACTGCTACACAGATGCCTCCCAACCCCTAAGAACTGATCTCAGTGCCTGCTGCTCAGGGCACTCTCGCATAGAGCTGATTTAGCGTTTGTCACATTCTAACGAAAATGCACAGATCATCAATGGATGGTTCTGGTTCAACCACACAGTGCACCATATATACATACATATGGGAGCCATTACAACTAGAGCACAGCACTTAGTGCACATCATGCTTAATGAATAATACCGTTCCTCTCTAGTACCAGTTGCATTACTTGATTATCTATGCAGTACTGAGGTCATCTGCGACTGATTTCAGCCACGTCACATTTGCTCTTTAATGTTTCCGTAATTGATCCATGCACATTTCATGTGTAATTTTGTAGTATAAAGCTTCCTGACTGGACTCTCACATAATTTTTTGTCTGATTCGTTCTAGGTATTCTTTTGGTACTCTTGCCAGTTTCATAACTATCTTCCATGCTAAAAACTTTCAGGTTAACAATATTTTCTTTTTACCTTAGTTTGTTGCCATGCAGAGATTATCTTATATAATTTTCTCTTCTTTTGTGGCTATGTACTTCCAGTTTATTCAGCCTGTCATAGTAGTTCATATGTTCAGTCCCATCTGTTATGCTTGTGAAATGCCTCTAAATTCTTGCTTGTTCTTTTAGTTTCGTATGTTTCATTGGTGACCATATGTCCGAGCAGTATTCAGTTTTCCTCCATATGTATGCATTACACATTTTCATCAGTAGTAGTTGTCTCTTGTAGCGAAAATTCTCAAAATCACACCACTTATTACTTGCCATGATATTATTATCTTCTCAGTGTGTACTCTGAATTATAGTGTCTCATTTATGATGACACCCAAGTCTTTCACACTTTTTCCAATTCCTATCACTTTGTTGGGCCAGCCTCTATATGTGCCATCTATGTATTCTCATTTGTTCCATAACTTATTTGCTCAAATTTATCTTTTGTGATTTTACATCAAGGTCACTTCTGTCCATTTGCATATTGTGCATTTGTCCAAGTCTTTTGCATCTCCATTTGATGAGCTTCTGATAGTTATTTTGCTTAAACTTATACCATCAACAGAGCTCTGGACTTTTCTGTAGTTTACATCTTGATCTATGTTTGATATCTTTATCATAAAGAGAATTAAGGCAAACATCAATTCGTATGGTATGCTGGTTAGGACATCTTCATCAAACATGGTTCGTTTTTGAAAATTCTCTTACTTAAAACTCTTCATTTTGTTTTCTTTTTACATTGGAGGCTCCAGTCACAGGCAGAAGTCCACATCAAGGCTGGGCCTTAACTGAATTATAGATAGGATTATGAAAGGAAAAAAGAAGAGACAAGGGGTAGTATTTAGGAATTTTGTAGGAAGTGAAGAATCTGTCATTTAGAATGTGCAAGGTCATAGTTTTTGGGAAAAACATGAAAGATTAGAGACTTCCAAAGCTTTGAGGTATAGGGAAAGAAACAGTTGTCAAAACAACCCACCATTGAGTTATGAATGGTCACACAGTCATGTGACACAGCAACTTGCTAAGTATTGTGTGGTCTAGCTATTGATGGGGGCACAAAAGCAGCCAGCTCTTAGAAGCAAAAACAATAGTAATACCTATAGAAGATGGAAACTGAATTAACATTGCGATGTAGGGCAGCGGGTCAGGTTTTGAAGTTAGCCTAGGAAAGTTTGTAAGTCAGACTGCTTTTGACTCAACTCTGTCAAGTAAGGTTGCAGAGCTAGAACCACCCCAGATGTAAGAG